>VDFB02320676.1:416010-479604 GCA_007258455.2 Sequoia sempervirens | reverse complement strand
ATAAAATAAAAAATATGAGTACACCGTGATATTCAAGTCCTGATCCAATAAAAAAAATTGAATTTCAATACATACAAAAAAAATTATGTGTTATATGGTCCGCTTATGTTTGAATTGTAATTGGTTTGACTTCAAAACTTTATTAAGGAAAAAATATTCAATAAAATACTATGAAACCATTGGAAGCACTAGATATCATAGTTACAAATCTAAATTCAAAAAAATTAGAATTTTATCCTTCATGGAAAAAATGTTGTGTTATACGCGGAATCGCCCTACTCCAAAAAAAGGGCAGTGTTTACCTAAAAATATTGGAAGGAGATGAAAAGAAGTCAACTGATTCCAAAAATTTTGAAAAAATATATTTAAACTATGTAAAATGTCACAAATCACTGCTTGGTATCATCTTCAAATTCCTCACAATTTAGCCCTATAGGTATCTGAAAGTGAAGATTTAGTTAGAAAAAATTAGTTTAGTGTCCAGTTTGGCAAAAAATTGTAAACTAGTATTACGGGATCACCCACTGAAGAAAACATAACATCTATTGAATCAGACAAAGAAAAGGCTATACAGATCGAGGACTTAGACAAAGAAGAGAGAATAGATTAAGAGGCCCCCGGCCATGAAGAGGAACAGCCTCAACATGAACAAAGAGAGGAAGGTGATCATGAATCACCTAAAGAGGAAACCAAGGTGCCCAATTGGTTGGAGAGCCAACTACAAAAGAAGACTCCAGTGGCTTCTAATCTAAAGGCCCAACTCGAAGCAATACTGGCTAGAGCGCAGACAAAAACAAGAAAGGAGAAAAATCGTAGAGTTTACTCTCATATCATGGTTGATGCCTCTAGATCAAGAATGATATAGATTGCTACCCCCATGATAGACAAAGGTGAAGGAGCTAGTTATAACATCTCAACAATCAACTTGGGCCCAACAACCAGAGAATAGAAGATTGATGAGTTCCAAGGGTCGGTGGCAACGATCGTGCAACAAATGAATAAGGATCAATCTTCTAAAGAGGAATTAAAAGAACAAGTGGTGGATCTCACCGCCTACATCCAGCAATGGACATCCTTAGAGGAAGAATCTCTGACAACATCATCCATGCCCCCTCTTCTCTCCCAAGAAGACCTCAACAAAATGGAGAAAATGAAGAATTGGACCAAGGACATAGCAAATTAGTTCCAATGGGTGATCTACAATAGCAACATGGGCATCTGCCACACTACCTGAATGTTCAGCAAATTCTGGGATTTGCAAAAGCAGCTAGAATCCACTTTGAAGACATGTCACAAATTCATCGAGTTGTATAGGATCACATATCCTAAGCTCAATTCCATTCTTAAGATGCCTCAAAAGACATGGGAAAAGGAATTAGTGCTCATGAAAGATGACCACTGGCTACTAGAGACTTGGAAAATTGGCTTGGATCATAGAAGGGAAGTCCTGGAAAGGGTATTGCATGAAGTTGAGCTTGACCTCGAATGGGTTATGGAGCACAAGACTAATAGTGAGGATTACCTCAAGACAATGATTGATTCTGACATGCCCACCCTAGAGCTGGATCCGAAGAAACTCAAGCCATGGGTTACATATGCACTAATGTTGGATTTCATGGACTTCACTGCAAGAGAATTTAACCAATCTGAGTAGGTAATCAAGGCCATGCCCAGGTGCACCAAGCACTGGGAACAGATCATTGGAAGATTCAAAAGTTTGACCTTTCAGATCCTTTAATCCGACATCATGGAGTGGGATAAGCTTCAAGATTTGATTGGGAAATTTGTGGAATATACCACCCTTCAAAAGAATGCAGGGAAGCTAGTCATTGATAATGCGTTTCTGACAGTGTAGCTAGGAAAAGAGAAAGCAGACACTAGAAGACAAAACTGATACAGCATCAGATCCATTAGAGGACAAAATAGAGAAAAGACAAAAATGTATTTTTATAATGTTATATTTTGGGGGTAGGTGAAACCCTAATGTAAACTGAATCTTGGCCACACAATGAAAGTAAATCTTGGCCATTCATTTCACTTTTGGAATTTAACTATAAATAGGGGTCTCCTCTCATTTTAGAGAGAGAGTTGAGTTGTTGTGTAAAGACATGCTACAAAAATTTTAATGAGAATTACATTGTTTTGGTGGATTCTTGTGTTTCTCCACATGTTGCATGATTCATCTTCTCAATAGTGGATTTTAGCTTTGGCATTCTAAGTTTTAAATTACCTTTAGTAGTTAGTTCATGTTGCACATTGATGGTGAAGAATGTTATAGTGTTGATGTCTTTCATGTTCATGCTTTTTGTTGTTTATTGATGATGAACAACAATGTAAAGCTATTCTAAAGATTTATTTGTTGTTGCACCTAAAATTCATCTATTATTCATGCTTCATGGTGAATGGATAGTTGAAAATCAGCAGACCTTAGAAGATAGCACTAGTTTCATGAGACTGTAAGTTATTTTGGTTAAGTGGAACTTGGTTTTAGGAAGGTTGTCCACTGTAGCATCCTCCATTGTCACTGTTGAGCATTAGTTGCAAGTTTAGGAACTCTTCTATCCCTTTTCCCTTTTGAATTTTCTTTGAAACTGAAGTTAAGGTAAAGTTCCAGCATCATTGTAAAGCCAAATCTGATGTTAAACATGGAGTTTTAGACTGTTGTTTTGAATTTGCAGCAATTGCACCTCATTTTCAGAATTTCACAAAGCTCCATTTGAAGATTCAATTCCTTCCAAACTTAGTGAACCATAAATACCCTTTGTGATTACCAGCAAATCACATCAATCAACTGAGCTATTTTTTCAAGTCATGACCTGACACCCGAGAGACCTTGGGGTAGTAATCTGGAACTTGTTTGCATATTTTTTCCTTTCAAGAGAGGTGGTGTACTTGTGTAAGTGCCTTTGTTGAGAAGGTGAAAAACGCCCATCAATAGGAAGGAGAGAGATAGAGAGAGTTATCTAGGTAGGGAGGGAGGGAGAAACCAAAGAGAGAGAGGGTGGGAGGGATAGAGTGAGCGAGATACCTAAGAGAGAGAGGGTAGGAGGGATAAACAGAGGGAGAGACATGAGAGTGGGGTGGGAGGGATAGAGGGATAAATCGAGGGAGACCCAAGAGAGACCTAAGATGGGTTTGGAGTGAGAGAGAGAATTCTCTAGGTAGGGTGGGAGGGACAGAGAGAGGAAGAGACCTGAGAGAGAGAGAGAGAGAGATCTTGATGGATCAGAGAGACTTCAGAGGGATAGACCTAAGAGAGAGGGAATGAGAGAGATAGAGAGATTTATCTAGGTAGGGAGGGAGGGAGAAACCAATGATAGAGAGGGTGGGAGGGATAGAGGGAGTGAGAGACTTGAGAGAGAAGGAGAGACATAAGAGAGAGACCAAAGAGAGACCTAAGACGCAGCTGGAGTGAGAGAGAGAGAGAGAGAGTTCAGAGGGAGAGACTTGAGAGAGAGACTTGAGAGGGGGTTAGAGCAAGAGAGAGAGTTGCCTAGGTAGGGAGGGATGGAGAACCAAGAGAGAGAGAGAGAGAGAGAGGTTGGGAGGGATATGAGCGAGATACCTAAGAGAGAGGGGGTAGGAGGGATAGATGGAGGGAGATACATAAGAGAGAGGGGGTGGCAGGGATAGAGAGAGGGAGACCAGAGAGACTTGAGATGGGTTTGGACTGAGAGAGAGAGACTTGAGAGGGAGAGAATTGAGAGAGAGGGAGAGACTTGAGAGAAAGAGGGACAGACCTGAGAGAGAGACCCGAGAGAGACCTAAGAGGGGGCTAGAGTGAGAGAGAGAGAGACTTGAGAGGGAGAGACTTAAGAGAGAGGGAGAGACTTGAGAACCAAGAGTGACCCGAGATGGTGGGCCGGGAGCAAGAGAGAGAGACTTGAGAGAGAGGCGAGGCTCTGAGAGAGAGAGACCCCAAGAGATGTGTTCTGCAGGAGGGGGCTGGAGTGAGAGAGAGTTGTCCAGGGTAGGTGGAGGGATAGAGGGAGGATGAGACCATAGAGAGACCTGAGACCGGAGAGACTTGAGAGGGATAGATTTGAGAGAGGGAGGAGAGAGATAAAGATTTATCTAGGTAGGGAGGGAGGGAGAAACCAAAGAGAGATAGGGGGAGAGATAGAGGGAGTGAGATACCTATGAGAGAGAGGGTGGGATGGATAAATGGAGGGACAGACATGAGAGGAGGGTGGGAGGGATAGAGGGATAAATGGAGGGAGACCCAAGAGAGACCTGAGAGGGGGGTGGAGTGAGAGAGAGAATTTTCTAGGTAGGGTGGGAGGGATAGAGGGAGGAAGAGACCTAGGAGAGAGAGAGAGAGAGATACATGGATCAGAGAGACTTGAAAGGGATATACCTAAGAGAGAGGGAAGGAGAGTGATAGAGAGAGTTATCTAGGTCGGGGTAGGGCTTACATCTTCTAGAAAGTGGAAATTATGATGAAATATTCCCCCTGATTTTATTTTTCAAGGCAACCATGACACCCTCTGGGTCATGGTTCCTAATTTTGTAGCATTTCATCTTCAAGTGCTTAAGCTTTGGTATGATGTTCTTCCACCCATCCTTCATCAAAACAAAATCTGCAAACATTGTATACATTGGGAAGAAAGTCCCTTTTCTCATTCCCACCAAGTGTGTGTCGTCTACATTCCATAGTTATGCTTGAAGGATGGTGCAATCTGAATATGGGATTACATCTCCCCAGTTATGCTCAATACCAAGCTTAGGCCTTCTCTCACTAGGCCTCAATAAATCATGCAGCTCCATAGGAATCCTATAAGGATTCACAACCAATACCCTCATTATCTTCAATGCAAAAAAAATTGAAAATGCTACAAAACTAGAATTTTGCTCATCCTTATCCAATAAATAGGTCCACATATAGATAGGCATATCTTTTCCATGCTCAACCTTCCTATCCAAATTCATGTCTTCACCAAAGAAACCAACTCCCTTGTACAAAAACACATGCATATACAGGGAGTACCACCAAAACTTGACTCCTTCACCATTCTTGAGAGCCACAAGGGCTTTGTGCATTTCTTTTGACAACCAAAAAATTCATAACATGTGTTGATCATTCCATGTTGGATATTAGCAGCCATATACATAAGAGTTGATGGAATTCTTTCTCCTAGTTCATATCCCAAAATCCAACACAAGGTGTAAAAAATTATTTGGAAGTAATGCTCAAATAGTTTGATCTCAAAGGGCTCCTTATCTGAGGCGTTTAGTGTAATTCTTTTTCCCCCTTCCCCTTAGCCATGAAATGGTTAACATAAATACTTTGAAAGTCAATATTACTTTTTCATACTCCTCTTTCAACCTACTTTGATCAATCTTCACCATTTTAGAATGGTAGGGGCTAAACTTGAAGACCTCAATGAGTCCCTCTCTGGTTACTTCCACCATAATTTCCCCTGAGTGAGTTCTTACAACCCTAACAGTTGGGTTGTAATTGGATTCTATGGCCTTTAACAGATCCACTTCCAAGAACACATTGGGCATAGCCAGTTTACCCATGTCCAAGCTCCAACCATTGCACAAGGGAATACTTAGGAATCTCTTCCTGAACCAGTATTTGAATAAGGTCCATCGTGTGACTGGTAGGGTAGCATCTTTCATGGCATGTTGTCTATTGAAAATGTCATCTTTTGTTCCAGGCCCTTGGAAAATTAGTTGGCCAATGTGCTTTCAATTGGTTGAGGATTTCAATTGGTCAAGTAGGTCTTGGAAAAAGGGACATGTCAAGGTTTCAGAAGTTGAAGTATGGGCCTTGGGTGTCACTGCAACAAAAGAAAATGCAAAGTAGGGTTTTCTAAATGCAACTAGGGCTTGACTTAGCATAGGAAACCAAGCAAATTCAAAGGTACCAGAATGCAATTCAATGAAATTTTAAACCCTAATAAAAACCTAGTTCATAATATAATAGATAAAACTAGCACAATGCACACAAATTCTTTCGAAATTCAATACAGGATTGAGAAATTTTACTTACTAGTGTTTTGTGTTGGGAAACCCTAACCCTGGATGCTAAAAGCTTGAAAAATGTTGTTGCAGATCCTTAGACGCTTTAAAACATCTAGATAAATCAAATGGTGCTTTGATTTTAGCCTTTATGGAAAAATAACCCTTCAATTGGGTCATTGTACATCACTTCCACCATTATCGTTTGCTCATGTGAACTAGAATGGGTCATTCAACTGTGTTTGCAAGTTTAAATCATAGTTGTTGATCTCCTGGTGAACCAGATCAATGAATGGCTCAGATGGAGTTGCCAAAGTTTGAATTATTTAACTTTTTCTAACTCAAAATTCAGCCAATCAAGCATATCCATGTGTTTCCTTTCGTTGTTACCGCGGGATCCACCATAACTTACAAGCAATGAGTTGTCCACATGTCGCTAGCCTACTATCCCTCATGAATCTATAGGATTTTGATCGACAGCTACAAGGTAGTAGGGAATAGTTCAGATCAACCTAATACACTTCAACTTTCCCACCAGTTAATCCATAGGATTATTCCCACATGCACAATACCTTCATCCATCGGATGGCCAAGATTAAAACATTTGAATCTATTTTAACCATGTGCTCTAAAAAAACCTTTAGTAGCTCTCACTTTAAGATCACATAGTTCCATCAAAATATTTCATAAAATATTTCTTCCTTTCAATAGTCCTTTGAGCACTATAGAGAGTTCCATGCGGTAGCCACCTGCTATCCCTCATGATATTTCATGATGTTAGCGTTTTGGTGAGGGGAAGCGAGGAACGATCACGATTTACATGCTACGACCAATCGTAGCCCTCTAATCTTAGGCCCACCATTACTACTTCTTTACACACCATCAGGGTCCACCCAAAAGATAATCTACGTGGCATGTGCCCGCTATCCCTCATCATTTTTCATGAAATCAGCAAATTAGAATGGGGTAGTGAGGAACAATCAAGATTTGATCTCCACAATGCATCAAGACCGTTGATCACTTTACCCTTCACCATTGTTGCTTCAAAAGACTAGTAGTTCCCACTAAAGGGGTAGACACATGTCACATGCCCACTACCTCGCGGCTCTTTTTTGGAAATTATTTTATTCCTACAGGCTAGCGGGGAACCAATGAAGTGAGAGTGGTGGGTCACACCGACCATGACTTAAAGTTTTTAAAAGTACACATGCACTAAAAGGTGACTTAAGGTGGGGCCATTGGCTAGGTTAAAAGGATAAAATACTTAGACCATTACGAACCAAGATTTAGGATAAATCATAAAATATTTCAATATTTTCAGACCCGCATAAGTATAAATATTTTTAAAATACTTCAAGTGGGTAGGAGGCCAGTCAACAGAAGACTTAAGTGACTCAAGTCATGACTTAAACAATTGGTAATGGGTAGGAATAGGTCAATGAAGGATTAGAACAAGACCTTAAGGCTTAGCAAATACTAAGGGTTTTTCAAGGGTTTAAGACAAAAAGAACCTTAGAATGATGGAATTCAAAACCCAAACCTAGATGACAATAAATCAGAACCAAAGCACTAGCTAGATATGGATTTAAAATCAATGGAACACAAAAAAATTGAGGGGTTCCACCAATGTCCTTGGGGAGTTATGCTCAAGGTAGCATATCATTTGATTAATGAAATGATAATTCGCCTTTAGGACCTCTTCAATGTACCCATTGTACACTTAAGGAGACAAAAATATAGAGAGAGAAAGAGAGAAAGAGAAAGGAAGATAAAAGGGAGAGGGAGATAGAGATAAGATATAGATAGGTGGAGAGAGAAAAAAGAGAAATAGAGCATGAGATAGGGAGAAAAATGAGACAAAGGAGGAGAAAGAGATGAAGATAGATAAAGAGAGGAAAAAAGATAGAATAAAGGGATAAAAAGAGAGAAGAGAGAAAAATAAAGATAGAGAGAGAGAGAGAGAAAGCAAGATAAATAGAAATAGAGAGACAAAGAGGTATAAAGATATAGGTAGAGATATAGAGGAATAAAGAGGGACAGAGAAAGAGGTAGAGGTAGTGAGGGAAATGGAGAAAAATAGATAAAGGAAAAGAGAAAGAGAGAAGAGGAGAGAGACATAGATAGAGATAAAGTCACATAAAGAGATAAGGAGATAAAGATAAATAAAGGGAAAATATATATAGGGAGATAATGAGAAACATATAGATAGAGAGGGAGACAAATAGATAGAGAGAGGTAGAGAGATAAAGAGATAAAGATGAATAGATAGAGATATAGGAAGGGTGATTGATATATCTCTCCTTATCGCTCTCTATATCTCCCACTATCTATGTCACTCTCTCTTCCTCTATCTATTGAGCTATATCTCCCTCTCCCCCCTCTCTCTCTCATTGACTCCACCTCTCCCTCCATCTCTCCTACTCTATATAGATCTCTATCTCTATTTCTCTCTTTATCTACCTCTCACTCCTCTCTCTTTTTATCCATATCTTTCTCTACCTCTATCACTATCTCTTTATATCTTTAACTATTCCCCTCTATCTCTCTATATCAACCCCTTTCTATGTCTCTATCTCCCTCTATATATATTGAGCTATCTCTCCCTCTCTCACCCTCTCTATGTATTGCTCTCCCTCTCCTCCCTCTTCTTTCTCTCCCTCTTTTGTTGATCTCTCTCCCTCTCCCCCCTCCTCTCTCTTCCTCTTCAACCTATCTCTCTCCTCCTCTTCTCTATCCCTCCTCCTCTACCTATATCTCTCCCTTTCTCTCCCTCCCTCTCTCTCTATCTATCCCCACCTCTCCTTCCCTTGCCCCCTCCCTATCCCTTATCTATCTCTCTATCTCTATCTCTCTCCCTTTCTCTTCCCAAATATCTCTATCTCTCTCTTTTTCTTCCCATATATCTTTATCTCCCCCTACTTCTTTCTCCCTTTCTCTATCTCCCCCTATTTCTCTCTCCCTCTCTCCATCTCTATTTACCTATCTCTAATTCTCTTTGTCTATCTCTTTGTCTCTCTCTCCCTCTCCCCCCCCTCTCTGTATCTCCTTATATCTCCTATCACTCTATCTCCTGTCCATATCTCTCACTCTCTCCCTCTCCTCTTCCTCTATCTCTCTCTATCTGTCCTCTCTGTCTCTCCCTCTCCCTATCTCCCTGCTCTCTCCTCTACCTATATCTCTCTATCTATTTGTCTCTCTCTTCCTCTCTTGCTCTATCTTCATCTCTACCTCTATTTTCCTCTCTCCCCCTTTATCTCTAGATATGCCTCCCTCTCCCTATCCATCCATCTATCTCCCTCTATATCCCTCTCTATATATTTATCTCTTCCATCTCTATCTATCCCTCTCTCTTCTCTCTCTTTATCTCTCCCTCCTCTCCCTCTCTCCATATCCCTCTCCTTATGCTTCTCCATCTCTATCTCTTTCTCTATCTTCCTCTCTTTCTCTATCTCCTTACCCCTCTCTCTCTTGCTCTTCCCCCTCTATCTCTCCCTCTCTCTCCCCTCTCTCCTTATTACAAACATAACATGAGCCTATTGGTAATGGATCCTAATTATCTTCCTGATTTAGAGGTTTTATTTCGATCATGTTTGGATCCCTATAAGTAGATGCATAGTTTATTTGAAGCTGTGACTTCTCCATTGATACCTTTGTTGCACAAACAACATCATTGGCTAAAGACTTAAGTATATGAAAAAAATAGACCAAAATTTATCCTAATTGACCTTCCACACTTCTTCGGCATACCCATTACACACTAAAGTGTGATTGCTAGTTAATACTATTATTAATCTTCAAGAGTATCCGTATACATACACAGACAAATGTACTAGGCACTTTCCTTTCTCATGATGCAACTTGTACTAAATAACTAAAAGGAAAACCACTTTAAACTCCTTTAGGTAGCATATTCCCATCGACAGCTGCCATCCAGATAGGAATAATACAAATTGCAATGGTTTCACAGCCATGTTACCTATGTTGCAGCACCTCTTTGTACAATGTCCACTTGAGAACAAAATCTAATATTATATGTTATAAAGATATATATACCCAGCGAAAGATTTAAGCATTATTATGCTGGATATTATGTGAATTGACAGTACTGTTTGTTAATGGCGCATAAGAATGATTCATCATCACTACTTCTCAATAAAATAAAACATTCCTGCAGCCTGACATACATTATTTCTTTTTCCAAAAAAACAATTCTAACCATCAATTTTAACAGAGCTCGTCCAAAAAGTAAAAAGCAGCTTGTGATTCGATCTAATTGGATATAAATTCTATTACAAGATCTCCCAATTGCCATCCTCCGCACTACAAGAATTCATTATTATTTTTTTAAAAACTGGAAAAACTTTCTGATATCATGTTCTACCAAGTACCAAACATTGATGAACTCTATGATACCCACAAAGAAGATTTCCCAAATGATGTGAAAAATCAGATCTCAATGTTTTGGCCAATCTGTATACTCTAAATCTTATCAGAATTTACTTGCAAAAGTCAATATATACATTTAAAATATAAATAAAGTTTAAAAAAAGATGACCATACAGCAATCAGAATAAATATCATTTTCTAATTTGAAAAATCAGATTTCAAAGTTTTGGCCAATCTGTATACGCTAAATCTTATCACAATTTACTTGCAAAAGTCTATATATACATTTAAAATATAAATAAAGTTTAAAAAAGATGACCATACAGCAATCAGAATAAATATCATTTCCCAATTAGAAATGTTAAACTATTTGGCAAAAGCAGAATAAATAAAGCCTACGATAATATGATTATATTCTTGAGTAAAGTAGCATTAATACCATCCATCTCTTTTATCTGTTCTTATCTCTGATACAGTGCTAATAAGAGATATTGATTGATGCTGAAACAAAAAAATCTGATAATTATTTATTTTATTGTTACAAAATATAAAATATTCGTTGCTCTTGTGGTCCTCCATGCCTGCATTATGAAATTTGATCCTTGAGCAATGTGTTTGTTGCATGAATCATATCATTGCTGCAGTCAGCAAGCACAACGTATAGTTATATTTTCTATGAGATCTCGCATCGTTTAAAGGGATCTATCGTTCTTGAATATTCATGCACCTATTACAGGGAAGGAAAGTGCAAAAGTTTTTCTGTATTCTTTTTAATCCAATTCTTCATGCAATGAAGAGTTTCTTACTAGATTTATATCAAGCACGTTAGATATGCATAATGAATAACAGATTGCATATAACACATAAGATCGAGAAATAGACCAATTGAATTCAAATAAAAGGGAAAATATAGTAAAATGAAGGATTACTCATACAAACAAGAAGTCGTATTGTAGTTGTGTTTTGGTGGTCAAAGATATGCAAGGGTTTTTAGTAAAAAAAATTTGGAATTAAAGTGTCTCAGTTTTGATAAAAAAAATTATTTTTATATGTTAATTATTTAATATTTTTTTACAAGTCATTTGAATATTATTGTAATTATTTTATTTGATATTATCTGACATGAAAATGAGGCATAAAATTTTAACTTGGTATCATTTGTCATGTCTTAATGTTTTTGATTAGATAAGCAAGGTAGGGCCCTGACCCTTACAACCAGAAAAACAGAGACAAACAGCTCAACAAAACAAATTGACCTAGCACAGCCAATTAGAGAGAAACAGCAAGACAAAAACAACAAACAGCAAAAGACCAGTTAGAAACAACATACTACGAGAAACTATTCAAGAAACAAAGCTTGAACCAAGCAAAGTCTCAAAGGGAAAGTTAAACGAAACAGTAACCTTCTTATAAAAATGTTTCTTCTTTCTTTGAACTGTTGTCCAAGGAGAACCAAAAACTGAAATTGAGAAATTTTGGTTAGAAGGGGAAGACTCCCCTCCAAAGTAGCAAACAAAAGGAACAACCGATACTTCAAGTGAAGTATCTGAAACCAAGCTTGAAACAACAGGATTTACAACATCATTCTTCATAACAGGGGCCTCATAAGAAGCCATACAAACAGCATTAGGAACAGCCATAACTAGAGATTGCATAGCAGTATCCACAGGAGGAGCAACAACCACCACAACTGAATCAAGTGGAGCAAAAAGAACCTGCATAGGAGAGTTTGTAGGGGCAACAAGAGTATCCACAAGAGGAGCATCAACCATGGTCAATATTATTTTTCCTTGCTGAAGGAGAAGGAGGCCTTGAAACTTCATCAAAAGAAGCAGAATTAGCAACAGGGTGCACTGTTAAGTTCTCACAGAGTGAGTTCTTCCACCAAGTAGAAGAGGAAATAGGGCAAGAGCCACGAGAACAGTCACGAGCTAAATAACCAACAGCAAAACAGCGTCTACAACGAAAAGGAAGACCCTCATAATCCACCATCTGAGACCATGACCAATCATTAACCTACAAAACTACCTCACCAGGTAGAGCCTTCGAAAGATCAACCCCCACCAAGATCCTAGCAAAGGAAGTGTGAGTAAAATTCTTGGAAGCCTTATCCACTCTCAAGAATCTACCAAGAGCATTACCAATGCCCTCATAGGCAGAGGGGCACCATAACTGTAAGGGAAGATAAGGCAATCTTACCCAAACAGGCATAACATCTAAGGGTTCATTCAAAGGATTAAAAGAATGAACCCAAGGTCTAATGGAGAGGGGATGAGAATCCTAAACCCACAAACCATAGTCTAAAATAGCCTATCTATCTTCAGGAGAACTTAAACTTACAACAAAAAAACCCCTTGCAAAAGAGTAAATCTCTATCAAAACATCAACCAAAGGAGACCAATGGTTGGTGATCCAAAGGTGCAAATCAAGGAGGGAAGGTCACAGACGGAAAAATCTACAAATAAGAGCATTCTTAGAGTAGAAAGCGGTATTTTCAGCAATGTCACGTCTCAATGTTTTGTAAGGTGTTGTAAGAGGTATTTAATTTGGTTATTCTTGCTCAATTATTTTTTTACATGAATAAGTGCCTATATTGTCATTTATGAAATAGTATTACACATATTCACACAAAAAAATATGGGTGGAAATAATCCACCCCTAAAGTCCATATAAGGCAATGAACCAGAGCATAAAAACATAAACAAACCCACTAAGTAGTGAGAGTAGTGGTAGTGAAGGGAGGAGGAGGATCTCAATCATCTATTTTTTCCCATACATTAGCAAGGTCTAGGTGGTGTATGCAATGCTAGATATGGCATCAAGACATGCATTGCCCCACCACCTAATGTATGCAGTGCTAGATCTGACATCATCTTCCTCAAACACTGGATGTTTGTCTTGCTCCTCATCATTAGAGTCACTCAAAGGGATGTTTGCAATGGTAGGATGAGCTACATGTTGGGGTCCAATGTCGCTATGACTTAACCTAAGATAGGTCAATCAAGGGATGGGAACCCCTGAATGTGACCAAACTATCTAGTCACTAGATCTTAATAAAAACCTACATCACAATTTACTCATAGCAACTAACAAAGAAGCAACTATGCTACATCCTCACAAGTTGTTATGATAGGCATGTCTAGGGCTACAAAGCTCTATAGGGTCTCCAAAGCACATTCATATTGTTTAACTGATCGAATGTGATGCGTCAATATAACACATCTCCATACTATTGTATCTCTTCAGAGGATAACAGAAGGCTCAAGGATAGGTCCATGCTACCTCTATGGGGTAGCTCAGGGGCTGCATGCAAGTGATCTACTCGAACTCCTATCTACCTAAAGAAATGTGCATGTCAGAAGACTTTATGTCTCATTATAAGCATATTGATTGAGATCGTGGTATAGGTGTGCTAGCATGCTTCGCCCCTAGGCGAACATAGTGTGTCACTCCTCCATCGCTCGTATAGAATAAATGAAGCCCCGATGTAGGTGTGTGCCTCATTCATTTGGTGTGACTGTCAATGCTATATAGTAGTGATCATGATCTAACGAATAATTGGATTCACAACACCTCCATATAATAGCCATCATAGTTGAATTTGGCCCTTTCCATCTTGTGGTATATCACAGTCAGTGCAGTAGTACTAATCAGTTAGGATCTCCTCGAAGGTCCTCCCTTCATTGTGGCTAACAATCCTAACCCAGATGGGTAGTCAAAGTATGTGGTACACAACCTCCAATATCATTGTCATCTCTAGTGTTGATAGATAGAAGGTAGAGATGTTGGAATCTCATTGCTCCATGAGTTTCATCAACATCGTGTCACAATATCTCATGGTGGGCATGGTATACACCTAGAATAGATTGACAACACATAGATGGAACTGCTCTACCATTGAGAGTAATGGGGCATGGCTACAAAGAAGTGTGTATAGGTGACCCTCTAGGTGCTCCCTATCATTCGGTAAAAGAGTATTTCATTAGTAATGAACTCATAGATAAATAAAAATAAAATATCAAATTACATGTTCTAGAAATTTGTACCTAATCAAAGACGCCATAGCTGGTCTAGGGCATCCATGTCATTTTCTGATGTCCATGCTAGTCTATGGCACCCATGTTCGTCAAGGGCACCCTCAAAGGTCTAGGGCATCCATGTTGGTCATGGGAACTCCATTTTATAAAAATCCTTAAAAATTACTTAAAAAGAGCTCCTACCTATAGGGAAAATGAAAATGTAGGATACCTCTTATATCAACATCGCTCGTCCAACGTTCCCTCTTAGGGCCTCGAGCCTCAGTGTGCAATATATTCATTATTGCAGTGTATTTTCTCCTAGGAATATTGGGCTTAGTTCTCAAGGTTCTCAAATTCCAAAGTTAAAATGAATTACAAAAAGGTAAAAAATTTATAACATATATAAATTTCATACTTTTTTATCTTAAAATTAGCATAGTTTGGGCTTGTGAACTCTAATTTATAGGTTGTTTGATGTGTTGGAATCATGGTTCTACCCTCTTTCATGTTGTGTGTATTTTGGTATTTGGTGTTATGTTACAATGACCCTACCAAAGGAATTTTCATCAAAACCCTAATCCATTCAATGCGGTGAGATAGCTATCATGTTTCCACCTCCATAAAGCAAGCAAAATTAGGGGGCATACATCTATCGTCGAAATTCATTCTCCATAGAAGAATTGGACTAACATATTTATTTATATTTGTAGGATGGTTTTGAATATCTAACAAAATTGGTTTTGCAAGATGTGGTTCCTAATGCCATGGTTTATAGATTACTAAGTTGGGGGCTTCATTCTCTTGCTTGAAAAATGTTCTATATTCTCTACAACATCCTTTGGGTATAATTTTTATGATATAATTTTCTTTTAGTACGTTAGCTTGCATATGCATGTAGTGTCACATGGTTGCTAAAGTTGGGGCTAAATGTAGTGTCATAAATTTACTCCCTTAAGGTGAAACTATAATTTCATGCTTTACTTATAACTTGCTTTAGTACCCTCTCCATTAATGCATTTTAGATATGCCTTAGTTTTGACCTTTCCTATCAACCTAGAAGAATGTGGTAGTGATACCCTAAAAAGTGCATTGCTGACTGTATTTCACCAAATTGACCCCAAAAAGTGCTCATATTTTGGATGTCCTAATTAAGTAGACCCTAAACTTCCAAATGAAATTTGAATGTGTGCAAAAGTGTTGGACAGGGGTGCTAGTGTCCTAGTCTAGGTGTTTTTCCTGACAAATTTGATTTCTCATTTTCGTCAATCTCTAATTTCAGGGATGTGCATTTAAACCTGAAAAATTGCCGGTTAAATTAATTCCAAAAATTAAATTTAAATGAGTCATCCTACACTTTAATTTATTCCTATGTTCCACTATATAAACATGAATTATTATTTCAAATTAGAGAGAGGAAGCAATTACTTAAGAAGAGTTCTACCAAAATTTATTCATTCATAGATTACAAAGTGAATTTCAAAATTATTCAAGTTAGGACAATGATTGGAGTTTGATTCCAATGGAAGAACATAATGGAATATAGGTTTTGGAGATAGGTTTGGCTCTTTGAAGCACTTAATGACTTATTTTCAGAGTGTTCTTATCTTTAGAATTTGATCTACTTGTTGTCCTAAGAAAGGTATTTATACATTTGGATTTTCCTAAGGGTATTTGACTTTCTTTTGAGTTGATCTTGTTCATGCCATTTAGGAATCCTTCTCTAACTTATTTGAGTAGGAATTTTATCATTTTAGCTCAAAAAAACCTTAGACACACTTAAGGTTAGGAGCACACGTATTTTTTTAGTCAATCAATCGGATATTTGTCAAGGTAGAAATACCAAAATGGGATTTTAACCAAGGAAAACTCCTATATAGTCACCCCTTTCCCCCTCTTTGTTGTGATTTTTTAGGTTCAAATCCGAAGACAGAAAATTGCATAGAAAAAGAATAGAGTGCAAATCTGTAGGTTTCAAGTCAGAAAGTTACAAAGCAAGATCCACACTTCTCAGTCAAAGGCGCCAATGCCCTTGACCTCCTAATTCAACTCCAAATTTACAATGTAGGTGCACACAATTCTACCCTTACCAATCTATCTTTAGTTTGTGATTTTTTAATTTCATCTTTGTGAAAAATATGTATTTTCAAATTAGGTTACATAGTTAAATAGGTCAATTAATTCACATTAAATTCAATTAATTTTCAAAGAAACAAAAGAACCAGATCCAAGACAAATCGGCTCTCCTTTTAGGTTGTTAGCCAACCTCATTAGCTTGTTGGCTTGGCTTTTAATGTTGATGCAAAGAAAAATCGATCTTAGTACAATCTATTCACTAGGTCTAGGATCTCTTTTTCCATGTCACAATAAATACCTAGTATGTACATCCTACAAAGTAGAAGAGGCGTGGAAAATTTTCATCTTACCACTATATATATTCATCATGTTCATTTTTTAATAGAATTAACATATTTTCCATAAGCCTTGCACATCCAAATATGATTTGGTTATTATATTCGTTTTCCTTAATACATTTTATGATCTTGTTCTATTACTAGCTAATATATAGGATTACTGCCTAATTAACCTAGGGAATCAAATAAATTATTTTTCTCCATGAACAAGTATTCATGATGGTTAATATCAAGTCTAACATCTATAGCTCTAATTCTACAATTGGTCAAGGTAAAAGTGAGTTCTAGCTAAGGCATATGTGTATCATATATCTAATTCATTTGGCACTTTTTGATTGGTGCTTAATTTTGTGCTTATACTACACATTATCATCATAATAATATTATAAGCTAGGGTTTGGAAAACATGAATTGTCTCTCAAATTGGATCTTTCTACATTTTATGCAATCCCAATAATCACATCAACTAGCAAAAAAAAAATGTGCCCGATTAAGAACAACTATTCTTGTATGCTAAATGCTTTGAATGAACTTGACAAATATCTCCTTTAATATTCAAACTCTTGATAAAGTTTGTATGCATAATACTTTAAAAGGGTTTGGAAAAAATGGGGAAGAGTACTATTACAACAACATTAAGAACAACTCCTCTTGTGTGCTAAATGCTTTGAATTAACTTGTCAAATATCTCCTTTACATATTCAAACTCTTGATAATGTTTGTATGCATAATACTTAAGGGTTTGGAAAAAATGGAGAAGAGTATTATTACAAAAAGATTAGAACTGACACAACATACATCAAAACGAGATTTGAAACAAACTATTGATACAAACTAAACCAATCTTGTTCAGATCAATTTTGATAAATAATCATGTTATTTTAAAATAGAAAAAAATACCATTTAAAAGGCCCACATAATCTTTGTAGTAGTTGGACACATGCACTTTTATTTACTAGTGCCTCACTGATGACGACATCTAGAGTTAGATCAAATTGCACCTGTTTCCTTATTTTCTATTAATAAATAAGCTGTGAATTATTTTTCTCATTGCTTGGGCATTGAGATGCATCCTGTACTCCGGGACCATCATGTCCGGGCATAAACTAAAATCAAATCACTTTATTCCTTTTCACTGTTTTTAATGACGGAGTACTGATACCAATAGCAACAAAAGTTAGCCGTTTGAAATTAAAAAATATCCTACAATCATTTCTTTTAGAGTGCTGTCAATTCGTATGATCTTCTAATATCCTGCACAGTCTTTCCATCAAACACCCATGATTTGTATATATTCGCAGTTATGCCTGTGAAGAATGAGAAGTAAGTGTATTGGGAAAGGTGAAGCTGAATCCATGGCAACCAACATCACAAACAGCGCTAATGTCCTGTCCAATACATTATGGCATTCACCTGCTCCATATCTGTTGGGAGGAGTGTGCGCCATCGTACTTTTACTTGCAGTTGCTTTCATTCTTTTGCTCTTGTCCAACCTAAAGAAGGCTTACAATGGCCAAGCTGGTGATCAAAGTGCCCATATAATCAATATTGAAGATGAAGAAAAGAATGCTGAAACAAAAGTGTTCAGTTGTGATCAAAAAACGGTAGAGAGCGTAATCGTCATAATGGCTGGTGATGAGAAGCCTTCTTTTCTAGCCACACCAACTATTTTGTCAGAATCTGCTCAGGAAGATGTCTTGGTGATGGCAGTATGAAGAGGTGGTGACATTAAAGATGTTGCAGGCAAAGGGTCATGCTTAGGATAACCTTCCTTCCATGGCTCTACTGCAAGAGCTGCTACAAGGTTTTTTGTCTGGTTCTCAGGCTCTTGGACCACAAGGAGAGGACCACATTAGCTCTATTTAACATTTGTGCACATAAATTTTGTAACATGTTTTCTTAGAATTTGAGCACAGGTCTCTCTATTGTGAGAACTTCAGTGATTTACCCCTTATGAGAAAGAAGGAGCTTCAATATTTAACCACTTATAAGAAGGAACTGAATATTAGAAATTGTGTGTTTGGTACTAAAAATTTTCCTCATTTCATCCCAATCATATTAAATCCTATTATTTAGGTGATTCTCCTTACCAGATTGTACTTGGTATTATTCCCATCAAACAGTTTTGGAGAAGCTTTTAAGGTTATATGGTTTTTAGAATATTATTCAAATTCATTTTTATCCATTACCTTAGGCAAGCAGAAATAAGTTCAGCGTTTGTTTGTTTAGGTTGAAGCAGCTAAAAATTGATCCCAACATAACCTTTGTAAGCTCATGTTATTCAAGGTCAATCAATGCTGGAGAAACTATTTCTATGACTTCTGTTAAACTTTGTGAGGAATATAGATGGGCTTAACGCTTAGCTGTAACGGTGAAAAAAAAATATTCCATACTGATGTGGACCAACTGATGAATTGTGAGCACACTTTCACTCTTTCTCTTGTAAACTAAAACCAATTTAGAGAAATTGGGAGGAACAATAGAATTCAATGCATACATTGTTGGTGATCTACCACTTAAATTCTTCATAAATAGGTGCCATTGTATGTATATTCATTTGATCAGCCACTATGTTGGCAAGCACATTTTAAATGTATTAAAAGTGTGCCTGGAGAAAGTACAAGAAGCACGACTGTTATTAGAGGTTAAATTACTAGAAACAACAGCTAAGTATTTTAATCTCCAAATGAGAATTGCCTATTCGCATGGTCCAAAAACCAAAATTTAGCAAACATTATTCCCAAGTAGAGTCTTTCCATGAGAGAGAACAACCAAGGAAGGCAGGAAGGACTGAAAAGACAACTTTCCAAGTGTGTCAAGCGAATAGGCAGAACCAAAAGGTGTGTTTAGTAGTTTTCTTCCACTTGCAAAAGAGGCTAAAATGAGATGGGATTAGAAGTGAGGTTATTCCTAATGGGGAGTTTAAAATGAAGAGCTTTCTAGTTGATCATGAGAAATTAAATGAATGTTTTTTAAAAATAGTTTTAAATTTTAGAGTTTGAGTAGAGAACACTGATATCAAAATAAATGAAGCAATAGTTATTTGAGAGTGTGCAAGTAGATGATTTATAGTTTAAGATTTTAATATGCGAGTTGTTCTATGATTTACATCTAATGCAATATTAATAACAGTTTTTCAACAGGTTGTTAGCTTCATATAGAGGGTTCTTGTTGCAAAAGATCTACATAGTTTAATAGGATGTTTGGAAGCCACAATATGCATAGAAGTACTTGAAAATTTCAACATAGGAGAAATCTCTTTTCTTAGAGATACAAATAGTACATATGATAACATATGTGTAGATATTGTCCAAAAGTACCATCTACAATTGATTAGCTTCATTAATATTGTCCAAAAGTACCATCCTATTTATAGTTTAAGATTTTAATATGCGAGTTGTTCTATGATTTACATCTAATGCAATATTAATAATAGTTTTTCAACAGGTTGTTAGCTTCATATAAAGGGTTCTTGTTGCAAAAGATCTACATAGTTTAATAGGATGTTTGGAAGCCACAATATGCATGGAAGTACTTGAAAATTTCAACATAGGAGAAATCTCTTTTCTTAGAGATACAAATAGTACATATGATAACATATGTGTAGATATTTGTCCAAAAGTACCATCTACAATTGATTAGCTTCATTAATATTGTCCAAAAGTACCATCCTATTTATAGTTTAAGATTTTAATATGCGAGTTGTTCTATGATTTACATCTAATGCAATATTAATAATAGTTTTTCAACAGGTTGTTAGCTTCATATAGAGGGTTCTTGTTGCAAAAGATCTACATAGTTTAATAGGATGTTTGGAAGCCACAATATGCATGGAAGTACTTGAAAATTTCAACATAGGAGAAATCTCTTTTCTTAGAGATACAAATAGTACATATGATAACATATGTGTAGATATTGTCCAAAAGTACCATCTACAATTGATTAGGACTTTGGTAAATTTCAACATGAGGGACATACTTATAATACTTGTTTATAAAATAATGTAAAGGCCTTAATGGTTGCTTATTAAATTTCTCATATTGATGATAGCACCAAGTGCTACTCCTAGCTTTAAAATACCAAGTAGATTAAGGTCTATTTATAATATAAATCATGTGATAGCACAATGCATTATACAATGGACTATTGGCTCCTTCATGAAATACATGAAGCATGCCAAGAAAATTTGTGCCAAGAAACTATGGGCCAACCAAGTATAAAAATGACTGCACTGCAATGATATCACCAATGCACAACTATACAAATCAAACATTTAAACTTTCATAGGCTATAACCAACAAAGTTATAATGGTTGTAACAAAAACTATAAGTAAAATTATGGACGATGTAGATCAAGATATGGAGGGAGGTTTTATGGACAAGGAAATAGAAGATGGAATGTTATGTATCAAATGTGGAGAACTTGACCACATGCAAAGGAAATCTCCTAAATTTTATGTGTGGACATTATAGACTAGATTTCCAAAGAGAAGATTCCCTAGAATTATGTGTGATGACATCAATGACAACCTTTGTTTAAAAGAATCAAAAATGGACTGCAACTCACTATAGACACCTAAATTTGACAACTTACATTTGGTCAAATTTACCCCTTTTTTGCCTAAATATCCTCTTATCCACATTAATTAAATAATATTTCCATTATTTAATTAATATCCCCAAAGTTCTCTAAACACCTAAGGCATTTAATTAATGAATTAAATACTTTATCCCTCTTTATCATTCTCCTCTAAATTAAATAAATATACCAATTTATTTAATTTAGTTGCCAAACCTTATAGGGATTAAATTTAAATATTTAATTCCCTCTCCCCTTTCTCTCTCCTCCCATCACATCCTCCATAAACTTCCTCTAATCCGGATTAATTTGCATAATCTTGGATTAAGGATGTGCACATTCCTAATCCTTGATTAGGAAGGTGTCACATCCTCCATAATATGCAAGTGGCACCTAATCCTCATTAGCCACCCAACCTTCCTCTAATCCTTCATCAATTAGCTTAATCAAATTCTTAGTCAACTCTTCTCATCTCCCAAGGTTCAATTTTTAATTCCTTTTTAATCCACCTACATCCCCAAATAGAATTTTAAATTTCAGTTTATCTTTCCTAGGATTTTGGAGGAATATTAAATTCCTCTCTCATCCCCCAAGGAATATTAAATTCCTTTTCTCATCCCCATGATATTCCTTTTCTCATCCCCATGAGGATTTTAATGGAATTTAATATTTCCTTTTTCCCTAGAATTAATCTCATCCCTTGATCCCAAATTTACAAACTTAGCCCTCCATCCAAAAATCCCCTAATTTATTTATCCTAACACTTAGCCATTTTTATCTCTCACCTATTTTTTCACTGGAGCATCGTTATGCTACCAAAATTTCAAGTGAGCACACAATTAATCGCACATCATGGGCACATTTACACTGGTTTGAGCTCCCTATCACCCAATCTTGAGTGTTGTTCTTATTTTTAGACTTTTGCCTGATTTTCTTGCATTGTTAGTAGATTAAAAACACTGCACACATTTTTGGCATGCCCGGTGGGACCCGCGTCACAGGTCCTTAACATTTTTTATTGTTTGACTTTTACAAGTTCAGACATTTTTGTGCATAGAGGCAAATCCATCCATATGGGTGAATCTGCCTAGTTATAGGGGCACCTGAACCCACTCTCTGAACGGGTGATTGTGCACTTGCCCCTCAACTGAATAGGCGATCCTACACTCGACCATCTGACACCTGACATGCAGGGGAAAATTTTCTCTCAGATAGGTGAACCCACTCACCCAATGGGTGATTCCACTTCCACCCATTTCTAGACAAGTGATTATGTGCATAGGTGAACCTGACTCCTAAACAAGCGAGTGTGTAACCTACAGAGGCAATTCTGCTTTTGCTTAGAGGGGTGAACTTGCAACCTACAAGGATGAATCTTTTACCTATAGGGACGAATCTGCATGGTCTACAGAAGGTATAAAAATCACCGTTTTCAGTAAAAAATTCATGCTAGTCCTTTATCCTTTCCATTTCAAAAAAAATTATCTACAGGCTCCACCCCCGAACCCCTTCCGTAGGGGATCGGACCGTCTCCCTGCACCACCTTTTCATTGGGTTGGGTGTTCCACCCCCCTAAGCTAATAATCATCTACTTTTCATCATTTTATTTTGCATCTAATCATCTTTTTATGCAGCTTGTCCTCGCTTGTCCAAGACCGGAGTATTAAAACTACTAATCTTTTGCAAGACGATCAATCTAGGACCCCTAGTTAGCTTGTGTGTCATTTTTCATACTAATCTAGGAACACTTGATTTTTCTAAAGGGTCGATTAATCATGTTTTCCAAGTCTAGAGTTATCTATTGACGTATGCTCTCCCCTTGCACCATACAGTGAGCTTGGGGATCAGAAATCATAGCTAGCTCAAGTCTAGTTATGTCCACCTAGGAGTGCTAGCTTGCGTGTATGCTCTCCCCTTATGCCTTGTGTGAGCCTAGGGATCAAAAATGCCTAGCATTTCCTACCCTTTAGTGAGACCTACCTAGGATTTCATCACCCAAGGGACAATCTCGACTACATGTTACCGGTGGGGTATATAAAGGGGGGAGAGCTAAAGTTGTACCCCAATCTAGTTGCATCATGTTTGGAGGAGCACTGATACTAGGGTGATTCCTAGTTAAGGTGTGAATGGTTGGTCTGAGTTTTCAATACCTCATTGGGGCTCTTAATCCATGCTTGTGACGGGCTAGTGTTCATGGTTGTGCCTCACACACCCTCCTAGTATATCGAGGACTCCCCTAGTCACATGTTCAGCCTAGTTTAAGACCTATGTTTTAGCCGCGGCTTGGTATAGTGTAGGGATTGCAAATGTTACCCCGAAGTTACTCACCACATACTCCCTTAGGTCAAGATAGAAATCCTCGTGGTGAACTATGATAGTTCGAGAGAGAGAGAGAAGGTGAGCCCGTGGTGTCTATTGATGACCCTGTCCCACTAGATCTCTAGCTATACGCCATCACAAGAAAGGGTGTTCACAGTTGATTATCGTAGAGTATTAATTTCAAGAACCCCCTAGGATGGTGGGCCTACATCAATTTTTTAAACCCTTATCACTAATTCTAGGGTTGTTTGCATGCTTGGCGTGTCTTTTTGTGTTATACCAATGAGTGTCTTTAGTCTAAGTCAGTCTTTTTCCCACTGTTTGCTTGTTTTTTTGTTTTGGTCCTTTGCCATTGTCCATCCCCTCCCCATAGGAAAATTTTCTTCCCACATAGGTGATTTTTTGTTGTGGATAGGCAATCCTACCCTTCGAGGGGCGAATCTGCCTTTCTATCTAGTCTAGTCAATCAACCCTGATAGGCAAATTCGCTTCACATAGAGGTGAATTCACTCATCTAGTCCTTCCCCCTTGGGTGGTCTTGATTCTCTGAGAGGTGATTCTACCCTATTTCCGTGCACATCCCTAGATAGGAAAACCTACATCCTTGATAAGCGATTCCAAATCTGATTCCACACCTCCTCATCTATACATTATCCCTGCATAGGCGATCTTGCTTCACACAAGGATAATCCTACTATCATACTATTTGTACATATCTGTATATGGGCGATATTGTCTCCTAGATAAGTGTTTTTGTACATAGGTGTTTCCACTACCTATAGAGGCAATTGTTCTCTATTCTTGGGTGAATCCACTTCCCATCCAAAATCTAGAGAGTCAATCTATCCTATCACAATTAGCCTATATCTTCCTCAATCTAGAATCACAATCCAATCATTTTCCCTCTTCCTATCCATCTTCAAACCATCACTTTCATTCATCCAACAATCATCCTCATCATTTTAGCTACATCCTTGACTTTAGGAGTCTCTCCCATCACATCTTCCCAATAAAATCATAATCTCAGCTTCAAATCCCATCCTAATCTAAGCTTAAATAAAATCCTAAATCTAAGCTTCAATCCAATCCTAATTTGATCTTAAATCAAATACCAATTTGAGCTTTAATCAAATCCTAAGCTGAGCTTCAAATTCAATCCTAATCTAAGCTTAAATTGAATCCAAATTTGAGCTTAATTCACATCCCAATTTGAGCTTTAGTCCATTCGCATCCCAGATCTTCTGATATCAAAACAAATCCTAAGACCCCTTCTTCCATGTTCATCTAATCCATTTTATTTATCTTTTCATCATCCCTTATTTTCTTATAATCATCTATTCCCATATTTTCAATCCACATCCATCCAATCCAACATCATGAATCCTTATCCTTCATCAATGCAACCAAAAATAGTAGTCAATGGAGGTCCCAATTACATTGAAAATGACATTGAAAGTCTTGTTGACCAAGATGAGTATTAAATATATCTCCTTCATTCTATCATCAATAGTAATCATTCCCAGACCATCTTCCAAAATCCAATCACCCCTCCAAGCTATCCCATTATGCCTTCATCCACACCCACTAGCAATCCTTATGCCACCTTTGACAAGGGAAATCCATTACCTCCCCCATACACATCTCCATCTCATCTATCATCCACATCTCCCTCTTATCTATCACCCACATATCCCTCTCATCCAACATTCATACCTCCATCTTCTCCTCTAGCCATATCTCAACCTCCATCTTTGCACAACAACACTATCACCTTCACTCCTAGTCCAAATCCTCCATCTCATTATCCTCCAATCCATCTCATTATCCTCCAATTCATTATCCTAATCCACCATCCACATCCTCCTATTCTAATCCCCCATCCCAATCTTCCCATCTTAATCCACCATCCCAATTTTCCTACCTTAATTCTCCATCCACTTTCTCCAACATCAATCCTCCATCCACACATTTATATACTAATCCACCATCCATGTCCTCCTATCCTAATCAATTATCCATATCCTCCTATGTCACCCCATCTTTCACTCCATCATATCCTAATCCTTCATCCAATCCATCATACCTTTATCCTCCATCTAATCCTAATCCACCAATCCATAATCCTAACCTCCACCCATTCATAATCCTTCATCTATTCCCACCACCCCATATAAGCCTACAATGTGCAACTATCTCATTCCGAATTGCATCCAAGGACTCATGACAAAGAAGACATCTCCAAATCCATATCTTGAAGTCGTAGAGTCATGCCACCCCACTCTATCATGTACATTCATTAGTGATGAGACCGGTCTCCATCCTATTCCTATCACTTCAATTACCACTCCTAACACCATCCCAATTGTTGAAACCATCAAACCCACTGAATCTATTGAGTCCCTAGATGTTCTACTCTTAGAGCTACCCAACCCATTGAAGACACCCAAATCCAATCCTCTCCTCCTACTCCTAGTATCACCAAAATCCAATCTCATGAACTTCATGAGTCCTCCATCATTTTATCTCCCCCATCTGAGGAGCCCATCCAACATTACTCTATCATCATGCCACCCACAAAAGTTGAATCATGACATGAGCTTGATCCAAAGCATACCAACATATCCCCTCATCCACATCAATATCCTACCATTTCATCTCCTTCATCTCAATATCATATTACCTCCATTCCATCCACTTATTCCCTTACTAATCAAGATCCTATCATAGCACCTAATCCCTCTAATGATCCCTTATCACTCACTCCTCCCAATCAAGATGCTACCATCTTATCATCTCCATCTCATGATCCTTCATCACCACCTAACCATACCACCCCAATTCCACTTTCATATCCCCTTGGTATTCTTACATTCATCCATGGTGGTTTCTTTGTAGAAGAAGAACAAAGCATGTACACCACCCATCCTCCTCCATCTAATAATGGACTTGCATCATGTTTCCAGAATAACTGTCGAATGCTCAAGATCATGAACTATGAAGGAAAAGGTTTAGGCCTTCGTGAGCAAGGTATTTTAGAGATATCCATGTCAAATAAAATCCATATGCACAAGGTCTTGGATATATATCTCAAGACTCACAATCCAAAATTGTTGGTACAACCTTTGTACATCCTAAGCAAGCTTCTTCCAAAAAAATAATAGGATCTTCACATCACTCCACCAAACCATTTGTCGCCATCCACCCTCCACCATATCATCTCAAAACAACCATCCATATTCCTCCTTCATCCTCCAAATCCATTTTGGGTTCTTATGTCCCTCCATCCACCATCACCCATCCTCCATCTACTACATCTATTTTGGGTTCTTATGTCCCTCCATCCACCATCACGCATCCACATACTAAGTCCATTTTAGGACCTTATATCCCAAAATCACCTCCTCCATCTCATCTTACTCATCCCTTCATCCACCAATCACCTATTCCTATCACCCATCATAAAAATTCCACTCTCATAATCCCTAATCAGGATCAACAAAGGCACATAACCATACATCCCCAATCCACAAATCATCCCCAAAATCCTACCCCTATCACTCCATTCACGTTTCCTCCATCTCATCCATCTCCTCATATCCATCCCATTGTTATTAAAGGAACTTTGGATACAAAATTGAAAATGCATAAATCCAAACATCCACATGAATCTCAAGCTCCCCATGTCCCCTTAAAAGGACATGTTGAAGAAAAGAAAAATCCCATCCAAAAGTGTAATCAATCACAAAGACTACACAAGCCTATTAAATCAAAAATCAAAACCATGTGGATCCCAAAGAAAAAGGATGCAATGCCTTCAAATGAAACATCCATAACACCATCCAAAGTTGCTAATTCAAAAACTAATCATACACATCTTCCATCTCCTAAATCTATTTTGGGTCCTTCTGTCCCAAAATTCACTATCCCAACTCCTCCATTATCCCCACATTCTCCATCCATTAATCCTCCTATCATTTCACATCCCCCACCATATGTACCAATGTTGGTACTGAAAACATTCCCCCATCACACATCTACTTTGTCATTCCATCCATGCACTTTCCAACATCCCATCCATTATCCCACATCAAATCCCTTGAATCCATCCCCTTGCATAATCCATCAATCCTAATAAGGTTGCACCAACATCCAATAGTCACTTCACACATGGGCTCTTATTACCTCGTATGGAACTTGATGCTTGAGTCCATATATCCCCTTATCACATGTCTTCCAAATCCATTTATCCACATCCCTATCCTCATCCATCTCCATCCACATACTATCCAAAAAAAAATTCCAAAAAAGAATTCATCCAATGGTGAAAACTTGGCAAACAAGCACCTTGGATAAGCACCATGATGAAAACCTAGAAAATATGTGTTGTGTATTTCCCCCATCCAATTTACTTCCACACTTGGGGGCAACTTCATCCCTTTCCTCCATCTCCTACATCCAACCTATGCACCTATTTTACCTATCATATCCCATTTATCCCCATCCCTCCATATTCCTTTTGATCTTGATAAAGACAAGGGCACCTATCTATGGGTAAACCCACAAAAGTGGTTTACAATTCCAGTGAGGAAGGAAAAGTTGCAAAAAATGACCCCATGCAAAAAAATTGGTTTTTGGGCCCCAAAGGGGGTTCACTAGAACCCCCCTTTGAGAAAACCCATTTAATAATGAGGCTCACCATTCCTGACAAAAAGCTAAAAGTGAAGGCTTGTGGAAAGAGGGTTCACTTGAACCCTGGTTCGAGCGAACCCCCCTTTTCCCCCCTTCTCCCCCCCAGGCACCAAAAAAGTCCAAAATTTTGCGCTTTGAAGCTCAGGTTGAGGATAAATATTGAGGAGACTTTACAGACCCAACTGGATGATGGTAGTCCTCAGAATGAGCTATCCAACGAATATAATTTTAATATGTTTTGGTTTTATTATGTATTTTTTTTAGTTTTATTAAACAAAGTTTTCTCGCTGAAAATCAAGCTCTTTGTTATGCACGTGGAAAAATAGCAAATTATCAAAAAAAAAAATGAAAAATATGAGTGCACCAGATATTGAAGTCCTCGATCCAACAACAACAAAAAAAAAAATTGATACATACAAAAAAAGTTACGCATTATACGGTCCGCCTATGTCTAAATTGTAATTGGTTTGACTTTGAAACTTGATTAAGGAAAAAATATTCAATAAAACACTATGAAACAAATTGGAAGCACTAGATATCGTAGTTACAAATCTAAATTTGAAAATTTTAGAATTTTATCCTTCATGAAAAAAATTGTGTTATATGGTGAGTGTCACTCCTTAAAAATGTTGTTTAATGAAAAAAAAACTAGTTTTCGAAGGAGGTGGAAAAAGAAGTGCAATCTAATTCTAAAAATTTTGAAAAAATCATATTTAGAATCTATAGACAAAATGTCACAAATCGCTAGTTTGCATCATCTTCAAATTCCTCACGATTTAGCCGCTATAGGTGCCCGAAAGTGGAGATTTACTTAGAAAAAATTATTTCAGTGTCCAGTTTGGCCAAAAATTGTAAACCATTATTGTGGGATCACCCCTATACATTCTTTGAACACCTCTTGGCATGCATTCCCCTCATCCATACACTATCATATTCCTTATCCTCCTCCATCTTCCTTTCATATCCATGCATCCTATCCACATCCGTCTACCCCCCCTTGTTCACCCATCATTCTACAATTCATCTCCATTCTTTATTTACCCATCCTTCTATCTTTCATCCCTCTTTCCTCATCATACATGAAATATCTAGAGTGGGGCATTTTTTTTCTTTGTAACATAGTCCTTGGAGACCTCATTCATCTATCATATCGTCCCTTCCATCTTCCAAATCCTTATTTTCCCATCCATCCATCTACACAATACAAGTCATCTCCCCATCCTTATCTTCCCATCCATCCATCTACACAATACAATCCATCTCCCCATCCTTATCTTCCCATCCATCCATCCAAAAAATTCCTTCCATCTCCCCATCCTTATCTTCCTATCCATCCAAAAATATCTTCCATCCCCCTATCCCTATCTCTCTATCCATTCATCTCTATCCTCATTCCATCTCATAATCCCTTGTCATTGGAATATAGCTATAGGCTTCCCCCATGCAATCCAATGCCATCCATCTCATTGTCATTGCTCCCACCTCTTTCACACATCTTTCCAATCTCCAATCACTTTTCATCACTCATCTATCCTTCGTATCATATTCCACTTTCATCTTTTGATGATTGGGATAATTATCCCATTCCTGAGCTTCATACAATCACCATCATCCTATCCCCATGGTATATCTTGTCTCATCATATCAACTCCATCATTGTATCTACTTATCATGGTAATCTCATGATCCCTTATCCATTTTCTATCATTGGTCTTTTATCGAACTACATTACCTTTGCGCTTTCATGGAGGCAATGCCATCATCGATGAGCCCGCGAGGCTTTGATCCATCCTTTTATGTTAGTCCCCATCATTCATATGTCTTTTAATGGCTTTTGAATGTCCATTTGGGTCTTCATCATCCTCTTTCTGCTTTATCCATCATCGGTTGTCAGTCCTTTTATCGAATTACGAGGTCTCTACGCTTTCACGTAGGAAAGGGTAATCATTTGATCATCCCCCAAGACCCTAGGTTTGTCCTTAGGGTGTGTCTTGGTTTTTTGTCATGATGTCAAGTGTGTCCTTATTCAAATGGTTCCTAGCAACAAAATCCATTGGTACCACAAGATTCAATTTGTTTTGAATATCCCAAGTCATGTTGATCAACCAATCTACCCTCCATCTTTGGTCTTAACAGGGTGTATCCTTCCTTAAACTAGACCGTGTAAATCCCATCCACCTATTGGTCCTATGGAAAAGGATATTTGAAATTTATTGTAATATTTTGGTGCTTTTGCATTTTTTTATCTTTTCAACTTCCTATTATACCTACTCAAGGTTGTCATGATCCATCATATCATGGTGCGCTTTGACTAGTAGACATAGGGGCATATCTTGGTTGTCTTTGTGATCGTGTTTTCCTAGTGGTCCCACATAGTATCCACCAAGATCCTTTATGGTCTTGTGTTATGCTGGGGAAACCTCTTGTGTTTATGGTTTTCTAACATTGGCCCCACAAAATCCCTTCGTGACTTTGCAGGATGTTGGCTAAACCTTTTTGTTTGTTGTGTCAATCATATGCCTATGGTACAATGTCACCCTGGTTCTTCATACCTTGGTGCATAGTATCTCATGCTATATCAAATTAAGTGCTCACTACATGGTAGTTTTGATACAGTGCACCCAATCCATCTTCCCATCCACTCAACTTACATCTTTCTCATTCGTCCATCCTTTATCACTTCCCATCATCTATCTATCCTATCCATTTTCCTTATCCCACTTTCTTCAATCTTCATCATTGGATCATCTCTTCAATCTTCTTAGGATAACATAGATTCTTTATTCTTAGCATCTTTTCCTCTATCATGTCAATCCATTTCATCAATCCTATTACTTATGGTCATCTCACATCTTAATCTACTCATCCATTCAATCTGACAAAAATCACCCAATTGCATCCTTGGTTTTTTCCCCATCCTTGTTGCACACCTTGATCCAAGTCCAATCCGATCATCATCATCGGGATGTATCCTTCCCTATCCTTGTGTTTTTTTAGGATGTATCATTCCCTCATCCACAACACTCTCATCATCATCATTGGGTTGTATCCTTCCCTATCCTTGTGTTGTTTCAGGATATATCATTCCCTCATCAAAAACACTCTCATCATCATCATTAGGACGTATCCTTCCCTATCCTTGTGTTGTTTCGGGATATATCATTCCCTCATCAACAACACTCCTATCATCATCATTGGGATGTATCCTTCACTATCCATGTGTTGTTTTGGGATATATTATTCCCTCATTAGCAACACTTCATCTATCATCAATCAATTTGGGCTTGTAGCTTGACCAGGGAAACATCATGTTTGTCCTTGAATCCTTTGGTGCTTGCTTTCTTATCATTTTCTCTTTCCATTATCTCTATATGCATCTCACATTCTATTCATCATCTTGCATCATCCCCCTCATTCATCTTGCCTCGTCTCATCCATTTCGAGAGCACACCTGTGTTCTCTTGGACCTACATGTCCTCTCAAGGGGGCATCCTCAATCCCTAATCTTCATCTTCACTCCCATCATCTTTCTTCCTAGTCACTCCTTCAAATGACTTGGGCATCTCTAATCTAGCAATATTCTTCATAGTGCTCTCTTTTAATCTTCTTTGAAAAGATGTTACTTTGTAACACCATCTCAAAGAGGGGAAAAATGTAGACACCTAAATTTGACCACTTACATTTGGTCAAATTTACCCCTTTTTACCTAAATATCCTCTAATCCATATTAATTAAATAATATTTCCATTATTTAATTAATATCCCCAAATTCCTCTAAATTCCTAAGGTATTTAATTAATCAATTAAATATTTTATCCCCCTTTATCATTCTCCTCTAAATTAAATAAATATACCAATTTATTTAATTTATTTGTCAAACCTTATAGGGGTTAAATTTAAATATTTAATTCCCTATCCTCTTTCTCTCTCCTCCCATCACATCCTCCATAAACTTCCTCTAATCTAGATTAACTTTCATAATCTTGGATTAAGGATGTGTACATTCCTAATCCTTGATTAGGAATGTGTCGCATCCTCCATAATATGCAAGTGGAACCTAATCCTCATTAGCCACCTATCCTTCCTTTAATCCTTCATCAGTTAGCCTAATCAAATCCTTAGTCAACTCTTCTCATCTCCCAAGGAATTTTTAATTCCTTTTTAATCCACCTACATCCCCAAATGGAATTTTCAATTTCATTTTATCTTTCCTAGGATTTTGGAGGAATATTAAATTCCTCTCTCATCCCCCAAGGAATATTAAATTCCTTTTCTCATCCCCATGAGGATTTTAATGGAATTTAATATTCCCTTTTTTCCTAGAATTAATCTCAGCCCTTGATCCCAAATTTACAATCTTAGCCCTCTATCCCAAAATCCCCTAATCTATTTCTCCCAACACTTAGCCATTTTCACGTCTCTCACCTATTTTTTCACTATAGCACCGTTATGCTTCCAAAATTTTTAGTGAGCACACAACTAATCGCACATTGTGGGCACATCTACATAATAGGAGGCTTTCCACACTAGTTTAAGCTCCCTATCACCCAATCTTGAGTATTGTTCTTGTTTTTAGTATTTCGCTTGATTTTCTTGCATGTTTAGCAAATTAAAAACACTACACACATTCACCACCCAAAAATGGCTTCCTTGAAGGACTAAATGCATACAAAATCTCCTCAAGGCTCAATTGTTGTTGGCTTGATTTTTTTGAAGACCTACAAGGGTTAGGTTTCAAAAAACAATAACATAAACAAGAACATGTAAATATCTTCTCATGCAAAAGGTGTTAACTGAAAGATGCCAACTTGGGCGCCCAAGGTGGTCCCAAGTCAATCTTAGTTAACTGAAACATATCTCTCCACCAATTCATGCAAACATTATGCATGATTGATCATCCCCACTTAACTGAATGTATCCACCTGTTATTTGTCACGCAACTGAAGTCATTAGTCATGCAACTCAAGTCAGTTAAGGTCAACTAGCATTCAACTCAAAATAACTACATGCAACTGAAGATAATTGAACCATAATTGAACTAAACTAAACTAAACTAAACTGAACTGAACTGAATTGATACTAAACTAATATTGAACTGATATTGAACTGATACTAAACTAATAGTTCCACTCTCCACTCATGTAAATATCAATCCTTAAATTGTAGGATCTAAAACATTCATTACTGAAGTGTTATCAATCCTCCAAACAGTTAACTTAAGCAAGGTGGATTCCACCTTCCACGTGGGTGCCCCATGTGCTCCTATCTTGTAGGATCTCTTCTTGGACATCCCCACATGTTCCTATCATTTAGGAATAATCACAAATTTCAATTTACATGTTCATTTCATTTGAATTTAATCTCTTTCTAATCCTAGTATTGGGGAACACTTTCCAAGGACATAGGAGATACATGAAATATGTTCAGGATTGTAATTAAATGGAATCATGTTCCCAACATTCTCCCACTTGAAATTATATATTGCAATTATTCTAAACAAGGAATCATTATTTTAAATCAAGTACAGGACTCAAGGACAATGGTCTTCCTACATCAAGAGAACTTATCTATAGGAACTGGCTTTGTAAGATAATCTACAACATTGATCAAAGTGTCAACTTTCTCAATCAGTTCCTTCCCACTATTAACCATTTCTCACACAAAGTGATACTAAACATCAACATGCTTAGTACGATCATGATACATAGGATTTTTGGCTAAACAAATAGCACTCTGACTGTCACATTCAAGTTTAATTTGCTTGCAATTAAAACCAATACCTTTCCCAAGTCTCTGTAACCAAACTGCCTCTTTAGAGGCATGTGTAGCATCCATGTACTCTTCTTCTATGGTGGAAAAAGCAACCGTGGGCTGCCTCTTACTTAGCCAACTAACCGCAACTCCAAACAAAGTAAACACATAGCCACTTGTCGACCTTCGACTGTCCAAGTCTCCTACCTAATCTAAATAAAAAAAACCCTGTATGTCCAATGATTTGTGCATAATATCAATATCATTAGCACCATGATAAACCAAACAGTAATCAGAAGTACCTCGTAAATATCTAAACACCCTCTTAACATGAGTCCAATGTTCTTTACCAAGGTTAGACATAAACCTACTTAGAACTCCCACTTCTTGGGCTATATTTGGTCTTGTACAGACCATTGCATACATCAAACTACCAACTGCACTAGCATATGGAATTTCAGACATTTCCTCATGATCAAAATTAGATTTAGGACTCATCTCTAAACTTAACTTTGTGCCAACTAGTAAAGGAATATTAATTGGTTTACTCTCATGCATGTTAAACTGTTTCAAAATAGTATCAAGATAGTTTCTTTGACTTAAGCAAAGCTTTATGTTACCTATATCTTTGTTGATCTCCATACCAATGATATATTTTGCAGCCCCTAAATCTTTCATCTCAAATGTTCTAGAGAGTTGTGCTTTCAATTCTTTGATCATTACCTTGTTACCAATAAACAACATGTCATCAACATACAAGATAATAATTAAAATCTGGTCATCAATAACTTTAATGTAAACATAATGATCTTCCTCACTCCTAACACAACCAATTTTCAATGCAAAAGCATCAAACTTCTGGTACCACATTCTAGGTGACTATTTCAATCCATATAAATATCTCTTTAACCTACAAACCAATGATTCTTTTCCATTTACAAAAAAACCATCAGGTTGCCTCACATAAATCTCCTCATCAAGATTCCCATGTAAGAAAGTAGTTTTCACATCCATTTGATCTATCTCAAAATCATAAGCAGCAGCAATAGATAAAAAGAATCTAATAGAAGTTAATTTAGCAACAGGAGAGAATATTTTATTAAAGTCAACTCCCTCTCTTTGGGAGTAGCCCTTGGATACTGATCTAGCCTTGTGCCTTTTGAGATTACCATCTGCTCCAATTTTCTTTTTAAATATCCATTTACAACCAATGTTCTTTCTTCCTTTGGGAAAAATCTCAAGATCCCATGTGTCACAAGTATCAAAGTAAACCATTTCCTCATGCATAGCTTGTGACCAAAGCTTGTTCTCATCTGAAGACAAAGCTTCCCTATAAGATCTAGGTTTATCATTAGTACTCATCAAAGAAAATATACAATGGATATCAGGTGGGCTATACCTATCAACGGGATTCCATTGTTTTGTGGATCTTCTCAAAGAAGGTTCTTCTTGTTCCTCAATATGCTCATCATGAGCATCTATCTCAGAACTCTGTGAACTCTCCTCATCCAATCCATCTAATTTTTCTTCAACATGTGCATCTTCATGATTCTCAATATTTATCTCAAAATGCATTGTTCAAGAAGTATCCTTCTCCTTTGGTTGTTCTTCTCCTTAATAAGATCTAAATTCCCTAAGAATCACATCTCTAGATAAAGTAATTTTTTGGGTTAGAGGATTTCAAAGCTTGTAACCTTTTACATTTTCACCATAACCTATGAATATGCATTTATGTGCTTTTGGATCCAACTTAGATCCCTTTTCTTTAGGCATATGAACAAAATCCTCACAACCAAAGATCCTTAAATGTGAAACACTAGGTTTTCTACCTAACCACATTTCATAAGGGGTTTTATCTTCAATAGATGAACTAGGAGATCTATTGATTAAATAACAAGAAGTACTTACAGCCTCAACCCAAAGGCACCGATCTAGCTTAGCACTACTTAACATACTCCTAGCTCTTTCCATTAAGGTTCATTTCATCCTTTCTGCTACTCCATTTTGTTGAGGTGTATATGGAGTATTTTTTGTCTCACAATTCCTGCATGCTTACAATAATCATCAAATTCCTTAGAACAATATTCACCACCATTATTTGATCTCAACACTTTTATCTTATGATCTAATTGTTTCTCAACCAAAGCCTTAAATTCTTTAAACTTATTGAACACTCAAATTTGTTATGCATAAAATAAATCCAAGTGTATCTTGATACATCATCAATAAATGTGACATAATGTCTAGATTTTCCAACTAGAGTCAATATCCACAGGACCCATAACATCTGAATGAATAATCTCTAATAATCTTTTAGCTTTATTTGTTCCATTAGGAAATGAAGATCTAGATTGCTTTCCAAACACACAATGTTCACAAAAATCATTTTTTCCAATATTCTAATCAAGAATACCGTCAACCAATTTCTTATTAAGAATGTTCCTAAGACCTTTTCACCTCAAAGTTGGCACCCAAGAATTGAAAATGGAGGTAATTATGTAGCTTAAAACTTGTAAAACTATGAGATTGTAGATCTAATTAAGTTTTCTTTGTTAACAATTCTTTGTCTATGATTATCTATTTAGATCAATTTTACCAATTGTAGAAAGAGACAGAAGATTGTAGAAGAATGAGACAAGAAGATAGAAGTGACACATCATATGCGTGGAGAAACCCTTTCGGGAAAAAACTCCACCACCAGAATAAATAGTGCTTGTATTATTTAACCTTAGAACAAGATTACAATAATATTGTATCAATCCTTAATTGATATGCTTCTTTTGCCTTCAACAATCCTTCTTCACAACCTATAATAAACTCTGATAAAACTCTCTTCAACTTGTTGCAATTAATAGACAATTATCAGCATTGTAAACTCCAAAGAGTTGATCAAAACAAGAGCACAAAGCTCCTCACAAATATCTATGCCTATATTGGGAAAGTAGAGTTCCACACTGTAACATGAATTCAAAACCAAAGTCTCCTCAATTTAGGTGCCCCAAACTAAACACTTAACTGATCGTTGGTTAAGAAAATATCTTGCAAGCTTCACCTCAAAGTTGGCACCCAAGAATGGTCCCACTTAACTAAGCCTTGTAAATATCTTCTCATGCAAAAGGTGTTAATTGAAAGATGCCAACTTGGGTGCCCAAGGTGGTCCTAATTCAATCTTAGTTAACTGAAACATATCTCTCCACCAGTTAATGCAAACATTATGCATGATTGATCATCCCCACTTAACTGAATGTATCCAACTATTATCTGTCATGCAACTGAAGTCATTAGTCATGCAACTCAAGTCAACTAAGGTCAACTAGCATTCAACTCAAAAAAACTACATGCAACTGAAGATAACTGAACCATAACTGAACTAAACTAAACTAAACTGAACTGAACTAAATTGAACTAAACTGAACTGAACTGAAACTGAACTGAACTGAAATGATACTAAACTGATAGTGCCACTCTCCACTCATATAAATATCAATCCCTAAGTTGTAGGATCTAAAACATGCATTACTAAAGTGTTATCAATCCTCCAAACAATTAACTTAAGCAAGGTAGGTTCCACCTTCCATGTGGGTGCCCCATGTGATCCTATCTTGTAGGAGCTCTTCTTGGACATCCCCACATGTTCCTATCATTTAGGAATAATCACAAATGTCAATTTACATGTTTATTCCATTCGAATTTAATCTCTTTCTAATCCTAGTGTTAGGGAACACTTTTCAAGGACTTAGGAGATACATGAAATATGTTTAGGATTGCAATTAAATGGCACCCTATTCCCAACAAAACTCATATACACTTTGACATGATGCTTTGATATTGAATTGCTGCAATAAATTTTCTCTTGACTACTCTTGACTTGATAATAATGCTCTTGATAATGCTTGATCATAAATTTCTCAATTCTCCTTGTTAGTTCCAAATGGTGAAATAATTGTATTTATACACAATTATTCTATTTTTTTCCAAATTAAATCTTGATAGCTAACTTTTGAATTTTGAAATTTAAATAATAAAAGGTGACTCTAACATATTCAATTTTGGAGGAAAAATAGGGGGACTAACTCGCCCTAGGCAACTAAGTCCTAGTCCTATTTTGTGGGACATAAGGTGTTGGGGATAAAATATTAAATGAGTGCATTGGTTTTCTATATGCAATTTATCGGTGAATGTTAAAATGCGCCATGAAATGCATAATTTAGGAAATTAGGTATACAATTAGATACATGCACTTAAAGGGGAGAAAAACAGTGTGAAATTGTCATGGGTGATCATTTATGATGCTATATTTATCCCACTTTAGCGAGAGTATGAACTTATGCTCATACTCACATTAAAGTAGAAAAATATGCCAAGAGGGATCAGATTGTCCAAATTTTGAAGAGATGGGATGATTATGAATCTAGGGGGAGTGCACAAGCCCTCAAGATTCAAGATCCCATGGAAAACCAACATAAGCACAAAGGAACACACATGTATGTAATGCAGCAAGACAAAATAAAGCATACATGATGAAAACATGAAGCATAGATGGTGAAAACAAATTTCATAACATAAAATAAAGATGACAACAAAATGAAAAAAAACACAATGCCAACACAATGCAAACACAAAGAAGACACGCCACAAAACACAAGGTTAGTACTAAAGGGATTCAATTTGGTAAGGCAAAGAGACCCCAATCTTAAATTTGTGTCAAATATTAAATGTCATCCATCGAATAAATGTTAGTCAAAGGAATGTTCTCATGAGGATTAGCAAGTTGTGTTATGCCAAATCACTCATGAGCCACATGGATCTACTAGCTAGCAAGTTACATTATGTTAGGTGTCCATGTAATATGATGGGTTCCACAAGGCTAGAAAATTGTGTTATGATAAGACAGTCATGAAACACATGGATCTACTATCAAGCAAGTTGTGTTATGCTCGGTGGCCATGTTAAAAGGGGTGCTCAAGTTCATGACCTAGCAAGCTACATTATGTTAAATCTATGGACTATCTTTCCAAATTTTTAATGTCCAAGGGGATGAACAAGCCTCACATAAGAAGGTGCATAAACTTCGAAGAGGAAAAATGACAAACTTTCCTCAAAAGGCACATAAATATCCATGAGGATGATAACAAACTTGCCTAAGAGGGAAAATAAATGTCCATGAGGATTATCACAAACTTGCTTAATAAGGCGCAGAAATGTCCAAGAGGATGAACAAGACAAGGATAAAACCTTAAGGGGTGTTATATTTAAAACTCCACCACAAAAGGTACTCTACAAAAATTTAAAAAAGGGTCATTTCTCAATACATGAAGGGTAAGGAATATTGTGCATGACATCACCATTAAGAAAGGACAAGTCATGGAACACAAAATTGCACTTTAGGGAATACTATCCATAGTATTACCACCAAAGGGGAAATCATATGTCATGAAGAGTCACACTCTTAAGGGATACTAAGTCCAATATCACCAAAAAGGAAACACTAACATAGATTGAGAAGGCCACACTTCAATTGACAAGGTCACACTTTCTAGGAGATGTATGTTATCATCACTAAAAAGGGACCATTTTTAATGCAAAAAATGAGCAGGGGACCATATGCCCCCCTTAAAATATTAGTGTACTTTCTACACATATTTTAAGGAGATAAAAAGGGATCCCTTACTAGAAGGAATGCACCTAACACAAGGCTACTTAACCCTTTACCCCCTAAGTGTAGGGACAAAGATGAGCCAAAAATGAATGATGACATGTTGCTCCTTGCAAAATGAAATATGATTACATAAAACTTAATTTATACTCTCACACATGGTAATGAGCATCATGTGAGTCTAGAACTACCACATTGTAAGGACCAAAGCAGATACGTATTATTCTACTATTGTATCAATTCCATAATTGTAGGGATCAAATTCCACCAATTTATTTTTCAAAGAATAACATTCATCAGTAATGTGTCAAAAATTTCTATGATACACACAGTAGGATGTGTTCTTATTCTTTTGTTTTGTATCTCTTCATTCGCGGATAGGTGGTAGTGTAATGAATCCTAATTTTAAGGGTGTAGCTAAGGTACGCTCAATCTCAGATAAAGGCTATGGAATGGGTAACACACCTTTCTTAATAGGACCATGAACCTTATATGGATTGGATGGTGGAGCAAATGTTTAGTGTAAAGGTGGAGGACTTTGGTAACCTATGCCTTTGGTATCTTTGTATGGTGTTTGTTCCAAAAGAGAATAGATTTCATGTTCATTATTTGTGTCGCATCCTTGTTTTGTCAATATCCTAAAGCCTTGGCCATATCATTGCTCTAAGCTAATGGATATTTGTGACTTTGTTCTCATATGATGGAGGATTATTGGATGGTATATTTTCCTTGTGATTATTACCAATAGGTACTTCCATGCACATTGGTTGAGATATGGATTGTAAGTCACTTTCCCTATGTGAGGTGGAGAACATTTCAAGTGGTGGTATGGTGTGTGGTGTTGATTGTTAATATGGGTGATTAGGCCATTTATTCTTTATGTCATGTTCATTCTTTATGTCACATCCTTGTTTTGTCAATATCCTAAAGCCTTGGCAATAGCATTGCTCTAAGCTAATGGATGTGTTTGTGACTTTGTTCTCATATGATGGAGGATTATTGGGTGGTATGTTTTCCTTGTGATTATTACCAATAGGTACTTCCATGCACATTGGTTGAGGTATGGATTATAAGTCAATTTCCCTATGTGAGGTGGAGAACATTTCAAGTGGTGGTATGGTGTGTGGTGTTGATTGTTAATATGGGTGATTAGGCCATTCCATTGAAGGTTAAAGGACCACATTGTTCTCAAGGTTAGGAAAAGTATTGTTATGAATTCATTCAAGACTTCCTCTTCTTACCTCAAGATATCTTCATTAAGAAGATATACATTGGGAGATGAAGGAATATGAATTTCATCATTTGAATTAGGGTCATTGCCAAATACAAAACATGAAACATCAACCAAGAATTTCAAGGAAGTCAACATATTACCAAAACACTTGACCATTATGACAATAATATGCTTGCAATGAGATTCAAACTAATATACGATAATGAACTAAAAAACTGGACTCATATTTGGATAGAGGATCTTGAGAGGGTTTTATCACAAAAATCTTAGCACAAATAGCCTAGACTAGGTTGCCTAAGGCAACTATGTCTGGCTGAGCTTTTGTAAAATTCAAATTTTGATTGTGTTCAATACTTTTTGAAGTTCCTAGGTATTTTTGTGTGTGTACAGGTCTGACAATAAATTGTTTTCCAGAATTTACTCAATTTATGATTATGTAATTCAAAATGATTCATGCAAGTGTGTCACAATTTGAAAAATGTTCAAGCAATAAAAGATAATTGAAAAATGCAATTTCCAGATCTATGATGTTACAATTGACTGATTCTAAGATGCCAAAATTTGAAAACAATGATGTTGATGCCTTTTTTAAACAAAACAATGCAATTTTTCACTTTTTTGAGCCAATGTATGATGCCTAAATGAATACAATGAACAATTTCATATATATTTTCAGATTTAAATTACCTAATGCAAAATTTTGGATGCAATTGAAACATAAATTTGACCTAAGATGACTGAAATTAACCCTGTTGCAAACTAAAATATAACATTATATGTAATTTTTGAATTTTTATATTTTTTAATGATGCAAAAATAAATGCCTAAATGAACAATGCAATGTTAAACCTAGATCTAGGATCAATTGCTTCAGATTTCAAAAGGTTTAAAATGCTAACATGTCAAGTTCACCAAAATGAAATGTAGAAAAAGTGAAACCCTAGAGCTTCACCCTAGGATTTCAATGGTGTGTGCTTTTACTATAACATTTCATTTAAGATTTGAGGTGGTGGGGGTTTGATGAATTTGGACAAGGTATAAGACTAACTTGCAACCTAAGAGGTGAATCAAATTTCCCTTGACCAATCCTAGAATGGAATTTTGGATGAAATGCAATTAAATGGATACACTAAGGATGCAAATAACTATTTTGATGCAAAAATAGCAGATCTTGAATGTCATAGAGAAATTTAGACTTCAAAAATGTACTGAATAGACTATTGTGCACCTGTGATATGAATTTGGAGTTGATTTCTAAGGACCAAGTCACCTTGGGTGACTATTTCCTAATAAATGAATCCCAAATCTGATTTCACAATCCTCTAATGTTTGATCTAAGCCTTCTTTTCCACTTGTTGCACTGTCACATCTTTGTCAAGTGTAGAGATAACTAAGTTTTTGTATGTTTTCAATGTGTAGGGTTTAAACACAACAATGAATAATTGATCTTCAAGCTTCTTCTAATATTTTTTAGATCTAAAACCTACACATTCAAAGAGAGGGGAAAGGTTGTGCCATATAAGGGCCTACCTTAGTAAAACCATGTGTTGGTGTTTCCACCTCCACAATGGAAATGTCAATGAAAGAGAACCTATCCTTTTGAGGGATAAGGATAAATGATAAAATGAATGACGAATAAATAATGTACTACAACTCACCACCCAAAAAATGGATTCCTTGAACTACTGAAGTCATACAAAATCTCCTCAAGGCTTGATTCTTGTTGGCTTTATTTTCTTGAAAACCTACAAGGGTTAGATTTCACAAACAATAGCATAACATGAAAAAACTCACATACACTTTGACATGATGCTTTGATATTGAATTTCTACAATAAATTTTCTCTTGATTGCTCTTGACTTGATAATAATGCTCTCAATAATGATTGATCATAAATTGCTCAATTCTCCTTGTTTTGATTAGAGGTAAAAAATGGGTTTTGAAAGGGCCCGGAACCCTTTACAAAAAGGAACAGCTGAAGCAAAAAGGAAACAAAAATAAACAACCATCAGCCCAATGACAGCAAACCACCAGCCAAAAAATGGCACACACCACTACATATTGTTCAAAATTTCAACACCTTTCATCTCACTAGCAGCAAGCTTCTATCCCTTAACCCCAGTATTAGAAACCTCCATACCCGAGACCCTAGCCTGATTTTTTAGTCTATTTCTAGTCCTAACCCCAGGCCCACCAGTTTTAACCTCACAACTCAAAACAGAACCTTTAGCAGCAACATAATCCTCCCCAGTTAGCTTACCCTCAACAGCCATAACATTAGCAGACAAAATTTCCTTTCTCTTATTAGGGGAGAAATCCTTCGTAGAGTTCGACCTAGTCAAGACTTTAGGAGCTTCTCCACTCTTCAAACCACATTCCAAATTTTGTCAATTTTTTCCTCAAGGGAGAACATTCTTGTCTCCATACTATGTTTCAGATTGACGGTTTCCTCCGCCACAGTATTAGCAACAGTATTGAGACCAGCCATTAAATTATCAATTTAGCTTTGGATTGTAGGGTCCTCAGCCTTGCAAGAAATGCTTCTAATATGAACATTAGTCCTATTAATCTCATGAAATAACCATTTAAAAAGTTTTAAAAGTACATTGGCACTGTCACGCGCTGAACCCAACACATCAAAAAGATCCTCCCTATCAAATTTTTCAATGCAATTTCCCACAACAACATCCTCTTCAAAAGAACTCTCATGGACCTTATCCTCAGAATCATCCTTACCTTTACCAGCAGTGACAAGAGACTTCATCCTATGAATGGAATTGGCAGTTTCCTCCATAGCAATCATCCTCTTCTGAATCCTCTCAGCGTTCGCTTTCTTAGCTCCTATAGCTTGTTCACCACCCACAGTTCTAACCTTCTGCTTAGGAAACCAAATGATAGCGCTTGGAACATCCTCACCATGGAAGCCACTAGCCATAGAGAAAGGGGCATTCTTCTCCATATGTTGACCAGGAATCAAAACCCTTCTCTTCCGACTTCCCTCCTCAGGATCCTGCACAAGTCTAGATGCAGGGGGAGGAGAGGAAGCTTCCCCATAAAGATAATTTTTGTCTTTTCCCCCTTAGAAGGAACAGCCTCCTTCACATCATCATTGCAGGTCGTATAACCCGCTTCCTCATTCAATTTCCTTTTCCCAGATTTACCCTGAACAGGGGATATGGGGCCCTCCTCCAAAGAGGCATACAAGTCAGGGACATAATCAACATCATCATCCCTATCCAACTTAGAATATTTATTTAACATAATCCTCCTCTTCCTTAGTTTCTTAGAAGCCCTTTCCTCACCTGACTCATTTTCATAACCCTCCCTAGCTTTAGCTTTCAGAGTAACCAGAGTTTTCTGGACATCATGAGCTTTAAAATGTTTATATATCAAAAGAATCAACCCCGCATGTAGGACAGGGTTTTTGGGATTCTTCTTATGCTCTTTAATCCCACAATCCATTGACACCAGCAAATAATAGGGAAATGACACCCATTTTTTGTGCCTAAAATGGTTAAGCAACGGAAAATAGTAATTGTTAATGGTTGTGTACCTTCCTTCCAAGGTTACATACCTCATGATTTCTTCAACAACATCCTGCCAGAGAGCCTTCAAGGAATTCCTCAGATACCCACCACTCTTCACAGGCTTCAATTCATCACTCTCATTCTTCTTAAAGAAAAGAGACATTGCGGCCAGTGACTCTTTCTTATCCATGTACACCTTCATACCCTTAATCGGAAGGCCAGTAATCTGGGCTATGAACTCCTCGTCCACCTCAATTTACCTGCCACCCAAGTCTAGGGTTCTCCCTTTCCAACCTTTCTCAACCAATTCAGTAACCTGAGTATTATTTCCATGTCATTTCTCCATGAAGGGAGTTAGGCCACACTTTTCTAAAATTTCCCACACTTCCTTTCTCTGCTTCGCAGTATCACAGGATTTGGGCTCAGTATGATTTCTGTCCCCACCCATGATGATGGAAAATAGAGACCAAGCACTCAACAGGGAACTCGGAAGAAATCAATAGACACCACTCAGAATCAAATAATCCAACAGAAGACTCTGGAAGCTTATGCGGCTAACACCCACAATTTGTGCGAACGCAACCACAGGACATACATACCATAATGAATTCGAACTCTGTGCCATATGACAGCCTTTCCTCAAAATCATAACCATACCCTCCTTCCTAATGATATTCCACCACATGAGCAAGGACGTGCACACCTTGAAGAATAAATTAACTTTCATTTATAACAATAGTCATGGCCTCATTAGGGATGGGGTCATTTAAATCCCAAACCTTACTATCTCTAACACCAAAGTTAGCGAAGAAATCAGCTAACTTATTTCCCTCTCTCAAAATATGGGAAATATAAACATTATCAAAGGATTTAATAATTTCAAGGGAATCCTTGATCAAGGCCTCAATTTTCCAAGACAGAGGAGATAAATTCTTCAAATTATTAATAATGTTTAGAGAATCACCTTCCAACCAAATCTTTCTATACCCTCTTCTCTGAGCCAAAACAAGCCTATGATAGGCATTCGCCGCCTCCGCAAAGTGGTTTGTCTAGGTTCCCAAAGGGAGTTCCACAACAGAGACGAGCCTACCATTAGAGTTTCTAATCACTCCTCAACATCCAGCAAGTCCCGGATTACCTTTAGCAGCACCATCAAAGTTGATCTTAACCCAGCCATCTAGTGGCGCCTTCCAAGCTACACCCTCTCTTGAAGATTTCCCTTTTGAGACTGGGAAAGATATATCACAGGGAAACTTCCACTTTTGAGAAATTGAAATATCATAGGAGCATAGATTAATCCTCTGACCAGCATGGAAGGAGATCCCCAAAAGAAAATTCTCCTTAATACCATTACAAATCTTATGGGCCACGGATAAAGCAGGAAGAGCAGTGTTTCTGAAGATTCTGTTGTTATGTTCCAACCACACCCTCCAAGTCAAATGAGGTAGAGAGGGAGACCACAAAATCTGCAAGGCCGGATTAGTTGAGGGGCACACCCATTGGAACCATAAATCTTTAACAGAGCAAGGAAACACCCAACTAATATTCCAAAGCAAACGAACATGATTCCAGATCACACCAACATATCTGCACCCAAACAGCAAATGACAAGTATTTTTTGCTTCCTCTTCACAAAGAAAGCATCTATTGGGCATAACAAAACCTCTTTTTATTAGATTGTCAGTAGTAAGAATTTTATTCTAATAGAATAACCAGAAGAAAATATTAATCTTAGGAATCAGTCTAGAGGACCAAACAGAAGCCCAAAAAGGAGGCAGACCTGTAAAAGAATCATTCAAAGAAAAAGTTGAAGCAATAGAAAAGTTACTCTCAGAAGACGGCTTCCAAACAAACCTATCAGGAGAAGGACTAAAAGGAATGTGAACACAAGATATAGCCTTATAAATAATTTCAAATGGTGAAATTATCCTTGTTAGTTTCAAATGGTGAAATAATTATGTATTTATACACAATTATTCTTATTTCTCAAAAATCAAATCCTCATAGCCAACTTTTTAAATTTGAAATTCAAATAATAAAATTTTGAATCCAACATATTTAATTTTTGAGCTAAAATAGGGGGACTAAGTCACCCTAGGTGACTAGGCCCCAACCCTATTTTACGAGACTTAAGGTGTTGAGGATAAAATATTAAATGAGTGCATTGGTTTTTGACATGCAATTTATCACTAGTAAATGTTAAATGGGCCACAGAATGCATAATTCAGGAAATTAGGTGTACAATTAGATCCATGCACTTAAGGGGGGGGGAAACATAGTGTGAAATTGTCATGGGTGATAATTTATGATGCTACAGAATATAGTTTTCTATAAATTGACACTATAATTTAGTTGTTGATAAAATGTTGAAACACATGAAACTTTACTGTTAGAAGTTTGGAAGTCTGTCATTGTTGACTCAACTTGGCAACATGAGCATGAATTGTACATACATTAGTTGATTCGGCTGACCCAATGTTTTCATTGATGTCAATATTGTGGGGAAGCATTGTTGGTATCATTTGTACAATACTAAATATACTGGAAAGCTAATCTATTTAGAATTTGGCTATGTTCTTTGTTGACGATGTCATGGTTTAGTGCATCAATTTTTGGGTCCACACTTCACCATAAGAAGAGGCATAACTCTGTACTTTTAACCATATCATTATAACTTTAAATATAGTTGTATTCAAGATCTTGTGAAGTTTTGTGAAGCATACTGGAAGATATCAATGATAGAGTTCAACTATGTATATCACCCTGCAAACCCAAAACTCAAAATGGGGTTAGGTGAGCCAATTTTTGGGTTCAACACTGTGCCTCAAGTAGCTCTTTGCCTAAGGATGAAAGCACAGTTTTGGGATGATAGCGCAACGCGTTGGCATCTCTCAGGTGCACTGGAATCCATATGACCAAAGGACCAAAAAGACAATGTGAACTGCCAGAAAAAAAATTGACGGCCTAGCTAATGGTTTTTAAGGGAACAAAATAAAACTATGAAGTAAGAGATATATAAATGAATGTGATAAAGCTAGTGGATTAAAGCTAGGGTGACAAAAATTATCTCACAAAAGATCCTATTCACCAACTAGCTCCAGGAGCACGTCCACCTACACACAAGGAGGAAAATTTTTGGGGGGTTGTATAGAGTTCTGCCTCAGTCAGACCCCCATTTTGGTGTTTCCACCTCCACGAACAACTAAGATAGCGATAATGGAGAAAAGTATGATAAAGGAAGAATGAAAGTAAAGAACACAATAACACTACAAAATAGTATTAGGCTACCCAACCAAATCGTAGAGGAGAGGAGTGAAAATCTTACCACTTCCACCAAGAGCTCACTAGCCAATGGAGGATAAAAATGAAAGGACTCAAACCCCTGCTGCAATGGTGTTGTTCCACACTTTCTCTATGGAGTTGATGGAGTGTTGTTGTTGCTGCTATGGAGTGCAAATTGTTGCTTGAGAGTTGAGAGTGCAAGAAGTGAATGCTAGAATGCGCTAAGGGAGTGCCAATAAGAAGATGAAATGCATGAAGGAAGAGTGAATTTGAAGGGGGAATGAGAAAAATGGCCATATTTGGGTTGGTTGTTCAAAGAGGGGAATTAAAGATAAACCCCAATGGGAAATGTAATGCCTCTGCTGGCTTCAGATGCAAGAATCTATCAAGGATGTAAGCACACCATGTGGATGTCGGCACATCACGTAGGCGTCCCTGACAGTTATTCTTCTACCGAAGTACAAAATAGTCACCAAGTGGAATGAAGGTAGTGGACTGATGTGGATTTTTTCCTTCAAATTTGGTTTTCTAATGTGAGGGAATGTGAAAGGGGAATTTTTGTAAGGGGTGCAAATTGGAACCTATACATTTTCCCCCACTTTAGCGAGCACGAATACTGATGAGTGCTTCGATAAAGTAGATTGAAGAAGTAGTAGAGTTAGAAATGTATACCTGAACCGTCGAGGAAGAAAATCACGATCTAGAGAACTCAAGAGCATAGGAAAAGTAAAGGACTTCATGGCCTCGTAGAAATATGAAGTTGAAGAATGAAAGCGTCTTACAAGCCCATGGACCTGCAAGGAGGCAGCCCCCAAGATCTCTCACATGAAGGAAGCCCCAAGAAGAAAGTGCCTCACAGGCCCACAAACCTACAAGGAAGGTGTCCTCCAAGTTCTGTCACATAAAGGATACCCAGAAATGTGCCTTACAGACCCACAGACCTACAAGGAAGTGTCCCCCAAGATCTCTCACATGGAAGAAGCTGGGAAAGTTCCTTACAGACCCACAAACCTATAGGGAAGCATCCTTCAATATCTCTCACATGAGGGAAACCTAAAGATAGTGCCCTACAGGCCCACAAACCTACAGGGAGGTATCCCCCAAGATCTCTAACATTGAGGGAACCCAAAGAAAGCTCCCTGCAGACCCACAGACCTACAGGGGAGTGACCCCCAAGATCTCTCACATGAGGAAGCTCAGAAGAAGCATCCTACAGGCCCATAGACCTGCAGGAAGGTATCCCCCAAGATCTCTCAAATGGAGAAAACCCAAGAAAGGGGACTCCATAGAGTCAAAAAATGGTTTCACAGGTGCACCTGTGAAGTGACATGTTTACCTGCAGATAGAACATGTCAGAAAGCAGCCATGTAGGCAAGTAATCAGACAATCGCGTAGACCATCAACAAGATGGAAAAAAATTCAAAGGGGTCCCCTGGGAACCCGGCGTAAAGAAGTGGTTCACTCAAGGGACATGTTGTTTGAAAGTACAAAAGAGATATTTCTTTCTCAAATTGATTCATCATCAAGGAATCCTTTTGAAAGATGTTCACTTCATCAAGTAATTCAAAAGGAAGAATATGCCCACACACGAGGGGAAGGTCAAAGCTGCTCCCACCTCGAAGGAAGGTTCTTAAGTTCTTTCTTTACTAACCCATGAAGAAGGAAACTGGAGTAGCCACAATAGGAGGGTCCTCAAAGAGAAAAATCTGGACCATACAACAAGAGTAGCACAATGAAAGCAACACAAAATATGCAGGAAAATGCATATGAAAATATTCTCATTAACAAAAATCATAGTTACATTTAGCCAGCAACATCTGGGCTTATAGATTCAGCTCACAAGCCTGATAAAACATGTTCAGTATTCCAACATGCTCCTATATGTGAGAAAAATCTTACATATCATATCTATGTTATATCAATCTAAATCATCTACTTTGCTACTATGATCCTAATGATCGATTACAAGATTTATAGCATATCCAAAATTCTAGAAACACCTGTGTCCGCCAAAGATCATCACATTCTCCAATGAAATACAATGGAACATGTTCATGAATAGGTCAGCCTCAAATTTGAGTTATCCTCCATCAAGTGCATAAGATGAAGTGTGGACCTATACTAAAGGTCGGGAACACTCCACGGAACAATAAAAATCACACTATTAAGATCCGCAAGTCACGGGGATGATCTGCCATGATCGAACTGGCTGAAAAGTTTGAAATTATTCTGGTGCCAGTTCAAGAAACTGTCAAGAATTTCAGAAGTGATAACTTTCTAGAAAAAGATCCAAACACACTCAAATCTTGGGACAAGGAAAATGAACATGTAGATGACATACACAAAGATCCACAGGGTTTGGTGAGCAAAGATGACGAATCCACCAACATGAATTGAGCAAGAACATAACAAGAACAAAAAATTGAAAGAAAATATTTTTGGTCGATGCAAAATTGCCAAGAACCAAGGATGCTCCTGCATCAGATATCTGAGGTTATTGAAAAGTGAGTCCCTCACTTTGTTGGGGCCAAAGGAAAACCCAAATAGTCTACCTCAGCCTGAGAAATCCAAGAAGAATCCTCAACTGGTCTACCTTTCCACTTCACAAGATATTCTTTATATTGTCTTCCATGAGTCTTCCTCCCATATTTGACATCCAAAATCTCTTCAATCTCATCTGATTGTTGTTTAGGAAACTTATTTTCCAAATTTTCTTTACCACCTTCACTGAATTCTGCTTCATGATACTGATGTAGATTTGCAATGTTGAATATAGGTGATATACCCATACCTTCCAGTAACTCCACTTCATATGCATTTCCTAAATCAAATTTCCTCAAAATCTTACAAGGTCTAAACTTCCTCATCTTCAACTTGTTGTATGTGCCAACTAGAAACCTTTACTTCCTCAAATATACCATCATTTCATTTCCAATTTCAAATTCCTTATGCCTCCTCTTTTCATATGCTTTCTCCTTATACTTCCGATTCATGTCTTCCAACTATTGTTTCACTTGAGTATGCAACTTTTTCATATGTTCTGCAAATTCTTCTTCTTTTGCACTCCTCTTATCTTCCATATTGATGTTTCTCAACTTTGATATACCTCTAGGATGAACTCCAGTAACAATCTCAAAAGGTGTCTTTCATGTACTCCTGTTCACTAAATTGTTATAGGTAAACTCTGCTTGTGCAAGGGCTAAATCCCAACTCCCAATCTTCTCTCCAACCAAACATCTCAACAAATTCCCTAAACTCCTATTTACTACCCCTGTCTGTCCATCAGCCTATGGGTGAAATGTAGAACTGAACTTCAAATCTGTCTTCAACTTCTTCCAAAGTGTCCTCTAAAAATAACCAACAAACTTTACATCTCTATCTAAAACAATACTTCTAGGTAACCCATGCAATTTGACCACTTCTTTGAAAACCAAGTCTGCTACATGTACTGCATCTATTGTCTTCTTACAAGGTATGAAATGTGTCATCTTAGAAAATTGATCAACCACCACAAATATAGAATCATTACCTCTTTGTGTCTTCAGCAAACCAAGTATGAAATCCATGTTAATATCTTCCCAAGGTCTCTCTGGAACTGTTAAAGGTTTATACAGTCCAACATTCTGACTACTCCCTTTTGAAACTTGAAAAACTCTGCAACTCTACACAAATTTCCTAACATCCTTATGAATCTATGACCAAAATTAATTCTCACTCACCAATGCCACTGTCTTATCAACTCCAAAGTGTCCTGACAAACCTCCACTATGCTTTTCTTTCACCAAGTTATCCCTCATTGAACTTTGGGGTATACACAACTAATTTCCTCTAAACAACATATCCTCCTGAACGAAATAATCCAACCATTGGCTTCTATCCTCCAAAACTAGTTCTTTGCAAGCTCTCCAAGGTTTTTCAAAATCTGGGTCTTCCTCATACAAGTTCTTCAATTCATCAAAGACTAATACCTCCACTCTCATCTCTGTCAGAAAATTTATTCTCCTACTCAAAGCATCAGCAACTCTATTTTACTTTCCACTCCTATGCTTCAAAATGAAAGTATAACTTTAAAGGAACTCCACCCATCTCATGTGTCTCTAATTCAACTTACCTTGACTGTTCAAATATTGCAATGCTTGATGATCTGTATACAACACAAACTCCTTAGGAAACAAATAATGTCCCCACTTCTTCAAGGCTTAAACTATGGCATAAAATTCCTGATCATACACTAAATATCTCCTCCTAGCATCATTCAACTTCTCACTGAAATAAGCTACAGGTCTTCCCTCTTGACTCAGCACTGCTCCTACACTTCCACTTGCATCACAGTCTACTTGAAATACCTTACTAAAATATAGTAAAGCCAACACAGGCTACTCAGTCACCTTCTACGTCAACAACTCAAAACTTTGGTCTACTCTAGATGTCCATCTAAAATCCTTCCTATCTCCTCTCATTTTTTTTGTCATAGGACTACAAATAGAACTGAAATTCCTAATGAACTTTTTGTAGAAAATAGCCAATCCATGAAATGATCTCACCTCTCCAATGCTTTTAGGTGTAAGCCACTCAACAATTTCTCTTACCTTATTAGGATCCATCTTCAATCCATCCACAGAGATCACAAATCCCATATATACCAACTCCTTCTTCATGAAACTACACTCCTTAATGTTAATCAGCAACTACTCTTCTCTTAATCTCTGCAAAACTTGTCTAATATGCAACAAATGTTCCTCTCTACTCTAACTGAAAATCAAGATGTCATCCAAATATACAATCACAAACTTACCCAAGAATTTCTTCAATACCTCATAAAAGTACTCGGTGCATTTTTCAATCCAAAAGGCATCACTAACCACTCATACAATCCTTCATTTGTCTTGAATGTTGTTTTCCACTCATCCCCTTCTTTGATTCTAATCTGATGATATCCACTCTTCAAATCTATCTTTGTAAAGTACTTAGCTCCACTCAAACAATCCATAATGTCATCCATCTGGGGCAAAGGAAATCTATACTTCACCGTAATCTTGTTTATGGCTCTAGAATTTGTACACATCCTCCATTCTCAATCCTTCTTAGGTGCTAGCACAATAGGTATTGCACATGGGCTTAAGCTTTCTCTGATCAAACCCTTAACAATTCTTGCACTTGTCTATTTAACTCTTCATTCTTTGTCAGTGTCATCTGGTGTGTTGCTTTATTAGGAAAACTAGCTCCAAGAATCAAATCCATACAATGACTAATACTCCTTACAAGTGGTAATCCATCAAGTACATTATCTGAAATGATCTCCTCATATTTTTTCAGCAATTCCTTTATCTCTTCTGGTTGTTCTTCTACATGCTTCAAATCTTCAGTCTTTTTAGGAACTAAGGCATAACACACATTCACATATCTTAATCCATCAAGGAATCTTCTTCCATCAACCAGACAAACCCTAGCATTCATACAAACTTCAATTGTAGGAGCATCTTCCAATGGCAAAAAAAATACTTCATCCCATTAGCAACAATAGTGTATATATTCTTCTTTCCATCATGAATAGCATGTCGATCATACTGCCAAGGCCTTCCCAACAAAACATGGCATATATCCATAAGCATGATATCACACAAAACTTCATCATGGTAGTTTCCTATCTTCAATTTCACCAAACATTGTTCACTTACCAATATCTTATCTCATCTTGAATCCAAGCAATCTAATAGGGCTTTGAGTGTTTCAACATTTCCAACTTCAATTTAGTCATCATCTCTTTAGAAACCAGGTTCTCAAAACTTCCACTGTCAACAATCACTTTGCAACATTTTCCAGCTATCTTGCATCTGGTCTGAAACAAATTCTTTCTCTGCAATGGCTTTTTCTCCAACTCACTTTAACACAATGCTCTTCTATTCAGCAACACTTCTCCATCTTTTGGTTTATTAGATGATCCAGTATGTTCTTCCTCAACAAAGGTTGTCCTTATATTGTTCTATGTCTTCTTGCTTGTCTCTCCTTGATTACATTCAAATGCTCTATGCCCTTCTCCACCACATTTATAACAAGTTCCCTTGAATATCCTTTTCTCCTGTCCCCTATCATCTCTTCTATAACCTTCATTTCAGTAACCACCATAATCTCCCCTTCTATAAGTGTTATCATCACCTCTCTGGTATGAATTTTCATTCTTACTAACCTCCTTATCCTTATTCTAATCTAGAAAAAATCATCTTCCTCCTCCAGTAAAATTTCTTCCTCTTTGAAATCTTCCACCTCTTCCTCTTTGTCTATGCTCATGTCTTTTATTCAACTTCTCCTCTGCCTTTAGGGCACACTGATACTTCCACACTCTAAAACTTGATCAAACTGATTTCATCTTGTATAGATGACCTCAAACCATTCACATACCTAGCTACTTGCTCAATCTCATCCTCTGAATGTTCAGATCTAATATTCAACTTATAGAACTCCTCAGTATACTTTTTCACACTAGATTCTTTCTGCTTCAGATTTTGCAACTTCTTGAACAAACTAATCTAATAGTCTGCAGGCATAAATTTTGACTTCAACTTATTCACCATCTAATCCCATGACTTTATCTTTTCTTTTCCTCTTCTCTACCTATCTATCCGCAAATATTCCCACCAAAGGGATGCATGTCCTCTCAGCTTTGTAAAAGAAAACTTCACCTTCTTATCTTCAATGGTACCTTCAAATTCAAAATATTTTTCCATCTTTTTTATCCAATCTAACAATACATCTAAATCCAACTTACCATTATAATCTAGTGGATTGAAATGTGGTCTTGTATTCACTTTAGTTAGGGCTCTTATGAACCTCTCTTCTCCCTGATCTAGGTCAGGTTTCTCTTCTCTTCCTCTTTCCTCTTGAACTTCTACTTCTTCATCACTCACATCATCAACTGGTCGACCTCTTCTCTGGGTCATTTCAACTGCATCTAATCTGGCAGCAATTCCTCTCAACATCTCCATTAAAGTTGGGTTTGCATTTCCATGCGCTCCATTTCCTCCAACATTTCTTCTTCCCACTATTTTTACACAATTCCTCTGCAGCTGCAGGTTACATTTTGAATCTGCCACCCCACAACAAATCTTCAACAGGACTTCACAAACTTTGATGATCTCACAAGGAACGAATCTCTCTCTGATACCAATCTGGAGCAGCCACGGTAGGAGGGTCCTCAAAGAGAACAATCTGGACCGTGCAGCAAGAGTAACACAACGAAAGCAACACAGAATATGGAGGAAAATGTAGATGCAAATATTCTCATTAACAAAAATCTCAATTACATTTAGCCAGCAACATCTGGGCTTACAGATTCGACTCACAGGCCTGATAAAACATGCTCAGTATTCCAACATGCTCCTATATGCAAGAAAAATCTTACATATCATATCTATGTTCTATCAATCTAAATCCTCTACTTCACTACTGCGATCCTAATGATTGATTACAAGCTTTATAGCATATCCACAATTCTGGAAACATCTAGGTCAGCCAAAGATCATCACATTCTCCAATGAAATAAAATGTAATGTGCGCATGAATAGGTCAGCCTCAAATTTGAATTATCCTCCATCAGGTGCATAAGATGAAGTGTAGACCTATACTAAAGGTCGGGAACACTCCACGAAACAATAAAAATCACACTATTAAGATCTGCAAGTCACGAGGACAATCTGCCACGATCAAACTGGCCGAAAAGTTTAAAATTATTTTGGTGTCGGTTCAAAAAATTGTCAAGAATTCTGGAAGCGATAACTTGATGGGAAAAGATCCAAACACACTTAAATCTTGGGACAAGGAAAATGAACATGTAGACGACATACACAAAGATCCACAGGGTTTGGACGAATCCACTAGCATGAATTGAACAAGAACAAAATAAGAACAAAAAATTGAAAGAAAATATTTTTGGTTGATGCAAGATTGCCAAGAACCAAGGATGCTCCAGCATCATAAACACATTCCATTAGGGTTTCAAGTTGAGAATGTGATTCTTGAAAGGAAGTTTGTGAATATTCTTGAGAAAAGATTCGTTGGCAATGAATGCATTTTCCAAAAATATAAATATTGTAGAAGTGGCATTGTCACACATGAAAGGGATAACTAAAGAAAAGAAGAGAGAAAGATAAAGGAAAAGCTAAAAGAGAAAAGAAAGTAAACATAGGGCACAAGGGTAGCCTAATATTTTAGGGTCAAAACTGCTCATAAATATATATAAGTATAGTAATAGTATATAAAATGAATTGTCATCAACCCCCTACTATATCAGACCATGTGAAGAATGCACGAGAAGACACAGTAAAAATAAAAGATTAGGTCAACATGGAAGGGAAGCCTAAATTCCCCCAACATTTTGCATCATCCCCAATTTATCAAAAATCAAGTCACAAACATGGAAGAATGATGATACATATAGAAGAAGGTTTACGACACAAAAACCATGCCTATAGCCAAGCGCCAATAGGGGTGACGAGGGTCATCCAGGCACACATAGCATGATCACAATGGAACACATCACAATACACACACACATCTAATCTAGAGATAAAGAAGGGGCCTCCTCCTAACACTAATCAACCAAGAGGTCATCCGCTTCCCACTCTAGATCATCATAGGGGGAAGGAAGACGAGCCTGCAATGGTGGAATGTTAAGAGGAGTGTTTGACCCTCCCACAACAAGGGCTAATGAAGAGGGGCCCACAAGGCCCTCTCCACCAAGCTCTTATGGAGCTAAGGTCAGTGATTTTGTGAAGATCGCCGACAAGGCTAGAACCTCATCTAAAGAGTTAAGCATGCACTTTATAGGAGTGTCGTATTTTACCTCAATTGATGGAGAAGGTTGTTCTTGAGATTCACCGCTAGGCTTAATGAGTGATTCAGGAGCGGTGACAAACTCAAGGGAAGCCAGGACTTGTTCCATCACTAAGATAGAACAAGTCAACATAGGACCACCTTTCAGAGAAGGTGGTCTCCTCTTGCATTTTTTTTGTTGGAAGGACCACTCTCCACCTTCTGCTTCATCAGAGGATGTGAACTCCACACGAACGAGGCAAGAAGTGTGAAGGAAGAGGAGGAGAGAACCGTAGTAGATACGACTAAAGTGTTTGTCATATCTATGGGTTTTGGGAAAGGTTGGACATCTAAAAGGGACATCAACAGAGGTGGCTCCACAGAAGGAGCAATGAACACTACACCTTTTTAGGGTCAAGCGCATTTGTACTCACAGTGAGGTATGTGCAGGATCATGATGGGCCAAAAAGTGGTGATATGATGGGTATGTGTAGGGTATGTGGCTGATGACTTTTTTTTACCCAAATTTGATGAAACGAAAAGGGTTTTTAAAGGAGATTCTCATCTTTCCATCAATATAAATTAAGCTTTACTTTGAATTTAATAAATTATTATTATTCATTTTCTATTTGAATTACAACTAAATTCCTTATTGATAGGCTGATTGAAAAACATCTATAGCTTTCAAACGATATCACATTTTTTGAATCTAAAACATGCATCACATTCTATGTTTTGCATACTATAGGATTAAAAAAATAAAAATTGAATTTCATGAAGTTTTGACCAAGTTAAGGTGGTCAAACATACAAGTTTTTATATTTTTTAAAAGTTGTAATAAAAAATTCATAATTAACTATTTACTTGGAAAAAAATTACAAAAAAATATGCATCATATCAGGACATGAGTCCTCTACTTATATCTAAAATATTATAAAAAAATATTATCATTTTATTATGGTTAGGGTGGTCAGACAGACACCTACTTCTTATTTTTTCCCTGAAATGTAAGTACTACTGCATTGAAATTTCAAATTTTCACCAAATAGATTTTTTTATTTTTTTAAATGAACCTAGTAGTCTAGAAACTACATTCAATTTGCTACAAATTCTATTCTTACGTAATTTTGAAATAATATAAATAACTTATTCAAATGTTTACATCAAGCTGCCTAACTCTGATTTTTCTGAATTTTTCGCCACTTAAGGGCCTGTTTTTCCATGATGATCTTGCAAATACCCAATTCTACTTGGAAGTTGGAAGAAATACAGAGCTAGACTGAACAGAAGGAGAGAGGAGGACGTGGCAGGAGGCCCTGATACAGGGGTAGTCATCTCCTCTTCCTTCCTCTCTAAGGTAGCTTGCTTAGCCATGAGAGCCTTTTGTCGATGCTTGTGCTCGTGCGTGAGGTGTTTTCTACAATTTTTTTAACCGGAAGCTGGAGGATACGAAGGAACATAAGGATTTTCTTAGCCATGGGATTGTCCACTATAGTCATTTTTGGAAGAGGAACAGACTCCTGAATGGGAGCAGGAGGAGCAGGTTGAGAAGCAACAGGGGGAGTTGACTCGAGTGCCTTGGCAATGGGCCTCTTCCTATTCACTACTTTGGGAGCAGGAGCGGTAAGAGGCCATGGAGGTTGAGACATAGAGGATTCCCCACAAGGGCCTCTCTTCTTATTATACCAAATGGGCCTAGGCTCTATGGAAAAAATAGGAAGCTCAAACGTGGGAGACTTGGGCTTTCACCAAGCGGGCACCATAAGATCCTCCTGTAAACATGGAATAGAATTTGATGGCATCTTAGTGGGGCGAGAGGAAGTGTCGGGCTAAACAATGAAAGAGGAAGAAGGAGGATCTCAGGACCGCTTCTCTTCTTCCCTTCTACATGCCTTGATAGCATCATTGTCAACTTTTAAGCAAGCACTATCTGAAGTAGCATAAGGCGACGGAGGGTATCTCACTTTCAGCCTTAGGCACCTTTCTTATAATTTTGATATATTTGGTGCAAGAGGTCTGTCCTAAGCGGGAGAGGACCAATGAGTGTAGGCCAAGAGTAATCCAAGGAGTAGCTACCACGAGCAACCAGTGGTTTATAATTGATGTCATGAATCACATGCACAGAACCCTCGTGGATAAATTTTAAACATTTATGCACGACTAAAGGCACCACATTCATAGCCACTAACCAAGGGATAGCTAGCTTCACTCTAAAGAGTTCAGACCCAAGAATAATGTTGAACAAAAGCTTCATGGATTTAGGTCCAACCAAAACTAACAGGACAATACTACCCAAAGGGGGCACGAAAATTCTATCATGCATGTGGATGGTGCTCACGGGTGCATCATACCCATCTTTGTGCAAAAATTTTATTAACATGATCTCCTCAGTTATAATTTTTACTTGAGATGTCAGATCAACGAGAACACCTGCTACGATGTTTCTATTGCTTTGTGTAGGGATGTAGAGAGGAGATGGTTCCCTATTAAAACCCATCAGCAAGTCTTGTGAAGTGAAGGTTATACCAGCACCATTGCTCACAAGTTGCGTAGAGGGGATAGGTTGATTCAAGAAAGAGGCCATCACTTGTAATGAATGATACCCTCTCATGACCCTCCAAAGGTTGCAAGGACAGTGACCCAATTAAGGTTTCATTGCACAACACCTTCAAAACCTTCCAACTATGCCTACTAGGGGTCATAGGTTGAGTTGTAAGGTGAAAGCCTCACAAAACTCACACCTACAACACTCCTAGAATACGAGGAAAGGAACTTTTAGTATCACAAAACGGAACCAAAATGGTTCACGTCAGGTTCACCAAAAATGTAAGAGGGGGGGACCAACCACGTTCAAGGCCCCAGGTCATGAAGAGCCAAGAGCAGAAGGCTGCCCTAACTTACCTCAATGTAAAGGGGTGTTTTTGAAATGAGGGACAAGAATGATGAGGACTATAAGGTCCTTCAATCACCCTACAAACCCGAAACTCAAAATGGGGCTAGGCGAGCCAGTTTTCAGGTTCAACACTGTGCCTAAGGTAGCTCTCTGCCTGAGGATGAAAGCGCAGTTCTAGGATGACAACGCGACACACTGGAATCTCTCAAGTGCGCTAGCGTTCCTATGACCAAAGGATCAAAAAGACAATGTAAACCACAAAAGATAGATTGATGGCCTAGCTAATGGTTTTTAAGGGAACAAAATAAAACTATGAAGAGATATATAAACGAATGTGATAAAGCAAGTAGATTAAAGCTACGGTGAAAAAAATGATCTCACAAAAGAGCCTATTCACCAATTAGCTCCAAGAAGCACGTCCACCTACACACAAGAAGGAGGAAATTTTTTGAGGGGTTGTATAGGGATCTGCTTTAGTTAGACCTGCATTTTGGTGTTTCCACCTCCATGGACAGCCAAGATAGTGATAATGGAGAAAAGTATGATAAAGGAAGAATAAAAGTAAAGAACACAATAACACTACAAAACAGTATTAGGCTACCCAGCCAAATCATAGAGGAGAGTCCAGTGAAAAGCTTACCACTTCCACCAAGAGCTCACTAGCCAATGGAGGATAAAAATGAGAGGACTCAAGCCCCTATTGCAATGGTTTTGTTCCAAACTTTCTCTATGGAGTTGATGGAATGTTGTTGTTATTGCTATGGAGTGCAAAGTGTTTCTTGAGAGTTGAGAGTGCAAGAAGTGAATGCTAGAATGTTGAGGGAGTGCCAAAAATAAGATGAAATGCATGAAGGAAGAGTGAATTTGAAGGGAGAATGAGAGAAACGGCCATATGCAGGTCAATTGGTCAAAGAGGGGCATTAAAAATTGACCCCAATGGAAAGTGTAACGCCTCTATTGGCTTCAGATGCAGGAATCCATCAGGGACGTAAGCACATCGACATCCAAGGATGTAAGTGCGCCAAGAAGATGTCAGCATGCCGCACGGGTGTCCCCGATAGTTATTCTTCTGCTGACACACAAAACAGTTGCCAAGTGGAACGAAGGAAGTGGGCTGATGTGGATTTTTGCCTTCGTATTTGGTTTTCTAAGGTGAGGGAACATGAAAATGGAATTTGCGTAAGGGGTGCAAATTCACGCCTACACAAACATATCAGGAGCGAGTAGTCTCAGATGATACGAACATGTGAATTCAATGGTAAGAGTTCATAATTAGAGCAGATTTGTTGAGCGACTACTAAGTAGAGTAGTACTTTATATTCAGAGCTTCAAAGGAACTAAAATATAGCACAAGGAAGGTGTACTTTGTATCATTTCACACTTTGGCAGTGAGCCATTTTTGTATTGTATTTAACTCTAGTTGTGAGCCTTATAAGGGCAGTGTGTCCTAGAAGTGAGCCCTTGTAATATAATATATCCAGATATAATATATTGTGAGTTAATCCTCACTGTGGTTTTTCCCTTTTTGGGTTTTCTACGTAAAAATACTTGTGTTCATGTGTTTTGTGACTTTGTGGATGGTTCATTCTTTATTCTTTATTTTAGTTAATATGTTTTTTGTGATTGAATGAGTTGTGTTCAAAAGTTTAGTAGAATACTAATTCACCCCCCTCTCAGTATTCTAAATGTTCAACAATTGGTATCAGAGCTTGGTTCCTTCAGAAAATCCTAACAGCTTGAAAAAGATCTTGAAGTTTGACCACATGGCAAACAAAAAGTGTCCTATCCCTCTGGAAGAAATTTTTGCAATTGAATATATAGAAGATGACTACATGTTTGACAAAGAAGAACTTAAGGCTGCTCTTGAAGATCTTGATAGAGTTGAAACTGAGAACAAAAGCTTGAAGGAAATCCTAGGAGAAGAAAATGAGTCTCAAAAAGCTGATAGAACAAATCAAAAAGTTCAGAGAAAGACATAAGGAAGTCAATGTACAATTGAAGCAAGAAAATGAAGAGGTCATTGGATTGAAAGTACAAATGGAAGAAAAATGAAGGATTGAGGAATGTCTGAATGCATTGGTACAAAGAAAGACTAAAGAATGCTCTAGACTTGAACAAGAAGTGTTAAATCTCATATCTGATCTAGAAAAGGAAAAAATACATAAGGAGAAATTAAAAATAAGAACTACAATGCTTGATGAATTGATTGCAATACAGAAACCCTCTAAGGACAAAGGTGGTTTGGGACTTGAAGAAGGATAAATTTTAAAAGCAAATCAAACATCTAATAAGGTTGACAATCAAAAGAAGATTCAAGGCAATAGGAGACAATTCAAAAATCAAAGAATCAATGTTGGAAGACCTTCTATCAAACAACCAAATGCTCAAAGGTACCCATCCTTCAATGGTTTTTTTTTTCATGCAATAAATATGGACATAAGGTTGTAGAGTGTAGAAGTTAGAATGAATCAAAATGTTGGATCCTTCTTTGGACAATGTTTTGCATGCAAGAAATTTGGACATAGAAGTATTGAGTGCAGAAGTTAGATGATGAATAGATATAAGACTGGGAGAATGTTTCAATATTTCAATGGCTACTGTTATACATGCAATGTATTTGGACCCAATGCTAACCAGTGCAAATCAAGGATGAATAGAAGTTAGAAAAGTATTGTGTGCTAGTTTTGCAACAAACCCAGACATATTTCAAGAGTTTGTAGAAGCATAAAGAGAAGACAGTCTAATCCAGTAAAGAGGAATGAATCTATGAAGAAATTCGATCTGACTGAGGTTAAGAAGGAAATGGAAAAGATATGGAGAAAAAAAGAAGATTCTACGAACAAAAATGAATCAAGAACTTCAAATACATATGTTCCTACTTCTAGTACAAATATTTCTTCTAAAAATTAAGCCCATGATAAGGCATAGGGGGAGCAATAACAGAAAATTATAATATCCCCTTGAAATATAAGGTGTCATGCCTTGGCACAAAGACATATCTTGGAAGAGGAATTTTTGAAGCTACAGAAGAAACTTGTGGAAGGAAATGTTACGATGTGGAAGTTTGTGGAACTTCTGTAAAACAACTATGGATACAAGGTTTCGAAGTTTTACAGCTTTTTCTGAAGCATTTATTGTTGACACATTTATTGATACAAGTCAAATCATGAAGTTAAAAAATTATTTGAGAAGATGAATTCATTTGATGGGAAGGAGAAGTAAATCGAAGAAAAGAAAGTGGATTCAAGGCATCCCCCAGAAGCAAAACATCAAAACCCTAATCTTCATCGAAGCAAATTCAAGAGGTATTCTTCTTACTCAATTCTTCTCCAGAATTTTCATTTTAAATGTAATGGAAAGATCAAAGGTAGTAAATGTCTCAAAGAGACTGCAAGTTAAATTAAAGAAGCATTCATGGAAAGTTCTATTGAAAGACTCGATGGGTGCATTTTTTGGCACTCCCTTTGGTATTTCACCTACTAAGGATATTTTTGCATACATGTACATGGGAAAATGGAAGAAATGTCCTCTCTTGAATTAATTTTTTTTATGGAAAATCATATTGGAAGAAAATTATGATGCATAAAAACCCTAGTTGAAAATAAATTGGATGTGTGGTGGAAGTTTCCACTATTTTAAGGAAAAAAGAGGTACATTAGAATTGTATTGAGAAAGATTCATGACGAATCTATCTAGATTGATAGCACATACTCAATAACTAGAGAAGCAATAAAGGATGCAACTAGTTTGTGGTCCTCTAGACTAGTTCCAAGTCAGAAGTTTGTCAATGTCAAAGAATTAACTAAAAATATTGGCACAACTCTCCAAGGAAAGGAACTCACCTTGATTACATTTGGTAATTCGGCTATTTGGTATGTCGCAATGCTTGTTGGACATAAAATTTGCCTACCTTTAATGGCTATACAATCTCTACTACTACTGCTCACATTGCATTTAACATGATTGAGAATGGTGCAAACTATGATCTTTGAGTTACTTCGACAACACTTGATGAAAAACTTGAAGGAAATCAAAAGGAACAAAAAGCATACATTCAGGTATGTACTTTGATA
>VDFB02320676.1:387709-415910 GCA_007258455.2 Sequoia sempervirens | reverse complement strand
ATCTTCCTTTCATATCCATGCATCCTATCCATATCCGTCTACCCCCCCTTGTTCACCCATCGTTCTACAATTCATCTCCATTCTTTATTTCCCCATCCTTCTATCTTTCATCCCTCTTTCCTCATCATACATGAAATATCTAGAGTGGGGCATATTTTTTCTTTGTAACATAGTCCTTGGAGACCTCATTCATCTATCATATCATCCCTTCCATCTTCCAAATCCTTATCTTCCCATCCATCCATCTACACAATACAAGTCATCTCCCCATCCTTATCTTCCCATCCATCCATCTACACAATACAATCCATCTCCCCATCCTTATCTTCCCATCCATCCATCCAAAAAATTCCTTCCATCTCCCCATCCTTATCTTCCTATCCATCCAAAAATATCTTCCATCCCCCCATCCCTATCTCTCTATCCATTCATCTCTATCCTCATTCCATCTCATAATCCCTTGTCATTGGAATATAGCTATAGGCTTCCCTCATGCAATCCGATGTCATCCATCTCACTGTCATCACTCCCACCTCTTTCACACATCTTTCCAATCTCCAATCACTTTTCATCACTCATCTATCCTTCGTATCATATTCCACTTTCATCTTTTGATGATTGGGATAATTATCCTATTCCTGAGCTTCATACAATCACCATCATCCTATCCCCATAGTATATCTTGTCTCATCATATCAACTCCATCATTGTATCTACTTATCATGGTAATCTCATGATCCCTTATCCATTTTCTATCATTGGTCTTTTATCGAACTACATTGCCTTTGTGCTTTCATGGAGGCAATGCCATCATCGATGAGCCCCCGAGGCTTTGATCCATCCTTTTATGTTAGTCCCCATCATTCATATGTCTTTTCATGGCTTTTGAATGTCCATTTGGGTCTTCATCATCCTCTTTCTGCTTTATCCATCATCGGTTGTCAGTCCTTTTATCGAATTACGAGGTCTCTACGCTTTCACATAGGAAAGGGTAATCATTTGATCATCCCCCAAGACCCTAGGTCTGTCCTTAGGGTGTTTCTTGGTTTTTTGTCATGATGTCGAGTGTGACCTTATTCAAATGGTTCCTAGCAACAAAATCCATTGGTACCACAAGATTCAATTTGTTTTGAATATCCCAAGTCATGTTGATCAACCAATCTACCCTCCATCTTTGGTCTTAACAGGGTGTATCCTTCCTTAAACTAGACCATGTAAATCCCATCCACCTATTGGTCCTATGGAAAAGGATATTTGAAATTTATTGTAATCTTTTGGTGCTTTTGCATTTTTTTATCTTTTCAACTTCCTATTATACCTACTCAAGGTTGCCATGATCCATCATATCATGGTGCGCTTTGACTAGTAGACATAGGGGAATATCTTGGTTGTCTTTGTGATCATGTTTTCCTAGTGGTCCCACATAGTATCCACCAAGATCCTTTATGGTCTTGTGTTATGCTGGGGAAACCTCTTGTGTTTATGGTTTTCTAACATTGGCCCCACAAAATCCCTTCGTGACTTTGCAGGATGTTGGCTAAACCTTTTTGTTTGTTGTGTCAATCATATGCCTATGGTACAATGTCACCCTGGTTCTTCATACCTTGGTGCATAGTATCTCATGCTATATCAAATTAAGTGCTCACTACATGGTAGTTTTGATACGGTGCACCCAATCCATATTCCCATCCACTCAACTTACATCTTTCTCATTCGTCCATCCTTTATCACTTCCCATCATCTATCTATCCTATCCATTTTCCCCATCCCACTTTCTTCAATCTTCATCATTGCATCATCTCTTCAATCTTCTTAGGATAACATAGATTCTTTATTCTTAGCATCTTTTCCTCTATCATGTCAATCCATTTCATCAATCCTATTAATTATGGTCATCTCACATCTTAATCTACTCATCCATTCAATCTAACAAAAATCACCCAATTGCATCCTTGGTTTTTTCCCCATCCTTGTTGCACACCTTGATCCAAGTCCAATCTGATCATCATTGGGATGTATCCTTCCCTATCCTTGTGTTTTTTTAGGATGTATCATTCCCTCATCCACAACACTCTCATCATCATCATTGGGTTGTATCCTTCCCTATCCTTGTGTTGTTTCGGGATATATCATTCCCTCATTAACAACACTCCTATCATCATCATTGGGATGTATCCTTCACTATCCATGTGTTGTTTTGGGATATATTATTCCCTCATTAGCAACACTTCATCTATCATCAATCAATCTGGGCTTGTAGCTTGACCAAGGAAACATCATGTTTGTCCTTGAATCCTTTGGTGCTTGCTTTCTTATCATTTTCTCTTTCCATTATCTCTATCTGCATCTCACATTCTATCCATCATCTTGCATCATCCCCCTCATTCATCTTGCCTCATCTCATCCATTTCGAGAGCACGCCCATGTTCTCTTGGGCCCACATGTCCTCTCAAGGGGGCATCCTCAATCCCTAATCTTCATCTTCACTCCCATCATCTTTCTTCCTAGTCACTCCTTCAAATGACTGGGGCATCTCTAATCTAGCAATATTCTTCATAGTGCTCTTTTTTAATCTTCTTTGAAAAGATGTTACTTCGTAACACCATCTCAAAGAGGGGAAAAATGTAGACACCTAAATTTGACCACTTACATTTGGTCAAATTTACCCCTTTTTACCTAAATATCCTCTTTCCACATTAATTAAACAATATTTCCATTATTTAATTAATATCCCCAAATTCCTCTAAATTCCTAAGGTATTTAATTAATCAATTACATACTTTATCCCCCTTTATCATTCTCCTCTAAATTAAATAAATATACCAATTTATTTAATTTATTTGTCAAACCTTATAGGGGTTAAATTTAAATATTTAATTCCCTATCCTCTTTCTCTCTCCTCCCATCACATCCTCCATAAACTTCCTCTAATCTAGATTAATTTTCATAATCTTGGATTAAGGATGTGTACATTCCTAATCCTTGATTAGGAATGTGTCTCATCCTCCATAATATGCAAGTGGAACTTAATCCTCATTAGCCACCTAACCTTCCTTTAATCCTTCATCAATTAGCCTAATCAAATCCTTAGTCAACTCTTCTCATCTCCCAAGGAATTTTTAATTCCTTTTTAATCCACCTACATCCCCAAATGCAATTTTCAATTTCATTTTATCTTTCCTAGGATTTTGGAGGAATATTAAATTCCTCTCTCATCCCCCAAGGAATATTAAATTCCTTTTCTCATCCCCATGAGGATTTTAATGGAATTTAATATTCCCTTTTTTCCTAGAATTAATCTCAGCCCTTGATCCCAAATTTACAATCTTAGCCCTCTATCCCAAAATCCCCTAATCTATTTCTCCCAACACTTAGCCATTTTCACCTCTCTCACCTATTTTTTCACTAGAGCACCGTTATGCTTCCAAAATTTTGAGTGAGCACACAACTAATCGCACATCGTGGGCACATCTACACAACAGGAGGCTTTCCACACTAGTTTAAGCTCCCTATCACCCAATCTTGAGTATTGTTCTTGTTTTTAGTCTTTTTCTTGATTTTATTGCATGTTTAGCAGATTAAAAACACTACACACATTCACCACCCAAAAATGGCTTCCTTGAAGGACTGAACGCATACAAAATCTCCTCAAGGCTCAATTGTTGTTGGATTGATTTTTTTGAAGACCTGCAAGGGTTAGGTTTCAAAAAACAATAACATAAACAAGAACATGTAAATATCTTCTCATGCAAAAGGTGTTAACTGAAAGATGCCAACTTGGGCGCCCAAGGTGGTCCCAAGTCAATCTTAGTTAACTGAAACATATCTCTCCACCAATTCATGCAAACATTATGCATGATTGATCATCCCCACTTAACTGAATGTATCCACCTGTTATTTGTCATGCAACTAAACTCATTGGGCATGCAACTCAAGTCATTAAGGTCAACTAGTACCAACTCAAAATAACTACATGCAAATCCAAAAGTATACCGAACCATAATTGAACTAAAACTAAACTGAACTAAACTGATACCGAATTCAATATTGAACTCGATATTGAATCGATACCGAATCCAATAGTTCCACTCTCCACTCATGTAAATATCAATCCCTAAATTGTAGGATCTAAAACATTCATTACTGAAGTGTTATCAATCCTCCAAATAGTTAACTTAAGCAAGGTGGGTTCCACCTTCCACGTGGGTGGCCCATGTGCTCCCATTCCTAGGATCTCTTCTTGACATCCCCACATGTTCCCACTACTTAGAACAATCAGCAAAATTCCCCACCCATACGTTCATTCTTCCATCTCTAACTCTAACTTCTCTCAATCCCAGTATCAGAAACACTCCTCTCCACGACACAGGAGACACAATGGAACATGTTCGTGATTGCACTAAAACGGGAATCATGTCCCCAACATTCCACTCTGAAACCATATACTGCAAATTTTATTCTAAAATAAGGAATCATTATTTTAAATCTCCGCATAGACTCAAGGACAATGGTTCTTAATTAAGAGAGAACTTATCTATAGGAACTAGCTTTGTAAGATAATTCCATACATCGGGACAAAGTGTCAACTTTCTTCTAATCAGCTCTTCCTAATTATTAACTATTTCTATTAAAGTGATACTAAACATCAAATATACTTAGTACAACTGTATGATACATATAGGATTTTGGCTAAAAATAGCATCAATTAATTTTAGATTCAAGCTTAATTTGCTTGCAATTAAAACCAATACCTTCCCAAGTCTCCTCGTAGAACTAAACCGCCTCTCTTTAGAGGCATGTGTAGTAGCCATGTACTTTGCTTCTGTGGTGTACAAAGAAACTGTGGGCTGCCTCTTACTCATCCACTAACCATAACTCCAAACAAAGTAAACACATAGCCACTTGTTGACCTCTAACTATCCAGGTCTCCTACCCAATCTAAATCAACAAAACCCCATATGTCCAATGATTTGTGCATAATATCAATATCATTAGCACCATGATAAACCAAACAGTTAATCGGCACCTCAGAAATATCTAAAATAATCTCTTAACATGAGTCCAATGTCTTTTACTGGCTAGACATAAACTCATTTGTGAACTCCCACTTCTCATATTTGTCTTTATACGTACTATTGCATAATCAAACTACTAAATCGCGACTAGTATATATGGGAATTTCGTGACATTTCTAAGGATCGTACTAGATTTATACCTATCTTTAAACTTAACTTTTAGAAGCAATCTAGGTTCCAAACCCACCTTATTCCTATGTTTTATGTTACCTCTATCTTTGTTGATCTCCATACCAAGGATATATTTTGCAGCCCCTAAATCTTTCATCTCAAATGTTCCAGAGAGTTGTGCTTTCAATTCTTTGATCATTACGTTGTTGTTACCAATAAACAACATGTCATCAACATACAAGATAATAATTAAAATCTGGTCATCAATAACTTTAATGTAAACACAATGATCTTCCTCACTCCTAACACAACCAATTTTCAATGCAAAAGCATCAAACTTCTGGTACTACATTCTAGGTGACTATTTCAATCCATATAAATATCTCTTTAACCTACAAACCAATGATTATTTTCCATTTACAAAAAAACCATCAGGTTGCCTCATATAAATCTCCTCATCAAGATTCCCATGTAAGAAAGTAGTTTTCACATCCATTTGATCTATCTCAAAATCATAAGTAGTAGCAATAGATAAAAAGAATCTAATAGAAGTTAATTTAGCAACAGGAGAGAATATTTTATTAAAGTCAACTCCCTCTCTTTGGGAGTAGCCCTTGGATACTGATCTAGCCTTGTGCCTTTTGAGATTACCATCTGCTCCAATTTTCTTTTTAAATATCCATTTACAACCAATGGTCTTTCTTCCTTTGGGAAAAATCTCAAGATCCCATGTGTCACAAGTATCAAAGTAAACCATTTCCTCATGCATAGCTTGTGACCAAAGCTTGTTCTCATCTGAAGACAAAGCTTCCCTGTAAGATCTAGGTTTATCATTAGTACTCATCAAAGCAAATATACAACGGAAATCAGGTGGGCTATACCTATCAACGGGATTCCATTGTTTTGTGGATCTTCTCAAAGAAGGTTCTTCTTGTTCCTCAATATGCTCATCATGAGCATCTATCTCAGAACTCTGTGAACTCTCCTCATCCAATCCATCTAATTTTTCTTCAACATGTGCATCTTCATGATTCTCAATATTTATCTCAAAATGCATTGTTCAAGAAGTATCCTTCTCCTTTGGTTGTTCTTCTCCTTAATAAGATCTAAATTCCCTAAGAATCACATCTCTAGATAAAGTAATTTTTTGGGTTAGAGGATTTCAAAGCTTGTAACCTTTTACATTTTCACCATAACCTATGAATATGCATTTATGTGCTTTTGGATCCAACTTAGATCCCTTTTCTTTAGGCATATGAACAAAATCCTCACAACGAAAGATCCTTAAATGTGAAACACTAGGTTTTCTACCTAACCACATTTCATCAGGGGTTTTATCTTCAATAGATGAACTAGAAGATCTATTGATTAAATAACAAGAAGTACTTACAGCCTCAACCCAAAGGCACCGATCTAGCTTAGCACTACTTAACATACTCCTAGCTCTTTCCATTAAGGTTCATTTCATCCTTTCTACTACTCCATTTTGTTGAGGTGTATATGGAGTATTTTTTGTCTCACAATTCCTGCATGCTTACAATAATCAAAAAATTCCTTAGAACAATATTCACCACCATTATTTGATCTCAACACTTTTATCTTATGATCTAATTGTTTCTCAACCAAAGCCTTAAATTCTTTAAACTTATTGAACACTCAAATTTGTTATGCATAAAATAAATCCAAGTGTATCTTGATACATCATCAATAAATGTGACATAATGTCTAGATTTTCCAACTAGAGTCAATATCCACAGGACCCATAACATCTGAATGAATAATCTCTAATAATCTTTTAGCTTTATTTGTTCCATTAGGAAATGAAGATCTAGATTGCTTTCCAAACACACAATGTTCACAAAAATCATTTTTTCCAATATTCTAATCAAGAATACCGTCAACCAATTTCTTATTAAGAATGTTCCTAAGACCTTTTCACCTCAAAGTTGGCACCCAAGAATTGAAAATGGAGGTAATTATGTAGCTTAAAACTTGTAAAACTATGAGATTGTAGATCTAATTAAGTTTTCTTTGTTAATAATTCTTTGTCTATGATTATCTATTTAGATCAATTTTACCAATTGTAGAAAGAGACAGAAGATTGTAGAAGAATGAGACAAGAAGATAGAAGTGACACATCATATGCGTGGAGAAACCCTTTTGGGAAAAAACTCCACCACTAGAATAAATAGTGCTTGTATTATTTAACCTTAGAACAAGATTACAATAATATTGTATCAATCCTTAATTGATATGCTTCTTTTGCCTTCAACAATCCTTCTTCACAACCTATAATAAACTCTGATAAAACTCTCTTCAACTTGTTGCAATTAATAGACAATTATCAGCATTGTAAACTCCAAAGAGTTGATCAAAACAAGAGCACAAAGCTCCTCACAAATATCTATGCCTATATTGGGAAAGTAGAGTTCCACACTGTAACATGAATTCAAAACCAAAGTCTCCTCAATTTAGGTGCCCCAAACTAAACACTTAACTGATCGTTGGTTAAGAAAATATCTTGCAAGCTTCACCTCAAAGTTGGTGCACCTAAGAATGGTCCCATCGTGACCAGTTTTCTCAGGAATATTCTATGTAGTAGCATTTGAGATATAATCTTTGTGTTTATAGGAGTCTTGAGTTAATTTGAAAGACTGAAGAGATTTCTCCTTTCATTTATTTGTACCACGCATGATTGATCATCCCCACTTAAATCAATGTCGCATCCACCTATTATATGTCATGCAACTCAAGTCATTAGTCATGCAAATCAAGCCAATCTAAGGTCAACTAGCATTCAATCAAAATCCATATGCAACCCAAGATATCCTAAATTCAAACTAAACCGAATCAACTAAATTGAACTGAATCTAGATCAATCAAACCGAACCGAATCAAATGATACTAAACTGATAGTGCCACTCCACTCATGTAAATATCAATCCCTAATTTGTAGGATCAAAACATGCATTACTAAAGTGTTATCAATCCTCCAAACAATTAACTAAAGCAAGGTGGGTTCCACCTTCCATGTGGGTGCCCCATTTGATCCTATCTTGTAGGAGCTCTTCTTGGACATCCCCATGTCTCTACTACTAGGAATAATCACAAATGTCAATTTACATGTTTATTCCATTCGAATTTAATCTCTTTCTAATCCTAGTGTTAGGGAACACTTTTCAAGGACTTAGGAGATACATGAAATATGTTTAGGATTGCAATTAAATGGCACCCTATTCCCAACAAAACTCATATACACTTTGACATGATGCTTTGATATTGAATTGCTGCAATAAATTTTCTCTTGACTACTCTTGACTTGATAATAATGCTCTTGATAATGCTTGATCATAAATTTCTCAATTCTCCTTGTTAGTTCCAAATGGTGAAATAATTGTATTTATACACAATTATTCTATTTTTTTCCAAATTAAATCTTGATAGCTAACTTTTGAATTTTGAAATTTAAATAATAAAAGGTGACTCTAACATATTCAATTTTGGAGGAAAAATAGGGGGACTAACTCGCCCTAGGCAACTAAGTCCTAGTCCTATTTTGTGGGACATAAGGTGTTGGGGATAAAATATTAAATGAGTGCATTGGTTTTCTATATGCAATTTATCGGTGAATGTTAAAATGCGCCATGAAATGCATAATTTAGGAAATTAGGTATACAATTAGATACATGCACTTAAAGGGGAGAAAAACAGTGTGAAATTGTCATGGGTGATCATTTATGATGCTATATTTATCCCACTTTAGCGAGAGTATGAACTTATGCTCATACTCACATTAAAGTAGAAAAATATGCCAAGAGGGATCAGATTGTCCAAATTTTGAAGAGATGGGATGATTATGAATCTAGGGGGAGTGCACAAGCCCTCAAGATTCAAGATCCCATGGAAAACCAACATAAGCACAAAGGAACACACATGTATGTAATGCAGCAAGACAAAATAAAGCATACATGATGAAAACATGAAGCATAGATGGTGAAAACAAATTTCATAACATAAAATAAAGATGACAACAAAATGAAAAAAAACACAATGCCAACACAATGCAAACACAAAGAAGACACGCCACAAAACACAAGGTTAGTACTAAAGGGATTCAATTTGGTAAGGCAAAGAGACCCCAATCTTAAATTTGTGTCAAATATTAAATGTCATCCATCGAATAAATGTTAGTCAAAGGAATGTTCTCATGAGGATTAGCAAGTTGTGTTATGCCAAATCACTCATGAGCCACATGGATCTACTAGCTAGCAAGTTACATTATGTTAGGTGTCCATGTAATATGATGGGTTCCACAAGGCTAGAAAATTGTGTTATGATAAGACAGTCATGAAACACATGGATCTACTATCAAGCAAGTTGTGTTATGCTCGGTGGCCATGTTAAAAGGGGTGCTCAAGTTCATGACCTAGCAAGCTACATTATGTTAAATCTATGGACTATCTTTCCAAATTTTTAATGTCCAAGGGGATGAACAAGCCTCACATAAGAAGGTGCATAAACTTCGAAGAGGAAAAATGACAAACTTTCCTCAAAAGGCACATAAATATCCATGAGGATGATAACAAACTTGCCTAAGAGGGAAAATAAATGTCCATGAGGATTATCACAAACTTGCTTAATAAGGCGCAGAAATGTCCAAAAGGATGAACAAGACAAGGATAAAACCTTAAGGGGTGTTATATTTAAAACTCCACCACAAAAGGTACTCTACAAAAATAAAAAAAGGTCATTTCTCAATACATGAAGGGTCGCACCTTAAGGAATATTGTGCATGACATCACCATTAAGAAAGGACAAGTCATGGAACACAAAACTGCACTTTAGGGAAAACTATCCATAGTATTACCACCAAAGGGGAAATCATATGTCATGAAGAGTCACACTCTTAAGGGATACTAAGTCCAATATCACCAAAAAGGAAACACTGACATAGATTGAGAAGGCCACACTTCAATTGACAAGGTCACACTTTCTAGGAGATGTATGTTATCATCACTAAAAAGGGACCATTTTTAATGCAAAAAATGAGCAGGGGACCATATGCCCCCCTTAAAATATTAGTGTACTTTCTACACATATTTTAAGGAGATAAAAAGGGATCCCTTACTAGAAGGAATGCACCTAACACAAGGCTACTTAACCCTTTACCCCCTAAGTGTAGGGACAAAGATGAGCAAAAAATGAATGATGACATGTTGCTCCTTGCAAAATGAAATATGATTACATAAAACTTAATTTATACTCTCACACATGGTAATGAGCATCATGTGAGTCTACAACTACCACATTGTAAGGACCAAAGCAGATACGTATTATTCTACTATTGTATCAATTCCATAATTGTAGGGATCAAATTCCACCAATTTATTTTTCAAAGAATAACATTCATCAGTAATGTGTCAAAAATTTCTATGATACACACAATAGGATGTGTTCTTATTCTTTTGTTTTGTATCTCTTCATTCGCGGATAGGTGGTAGTGTAATGAATCCTAATTTTAAGGGTGTAGCTAAGGTACGCTCAATCTCAGATAAAGGCTATGGAATGGGTAACACACCTTTCTTAATAGGACCATGAACCTTATATGGATTGGATGGTGGAGCAAATGTTTAGTGTAAAAGTGGAGGACTTTGGTAACCTATTCCTTTGGTATCTTTGTATGGTGTTTGTTCCAAAAGAGAATAGATTTCATGTTCATTATTTGTGTCGCATCCTTGTTTTGTCAATATCCTAAAGCCTTGGTCATATCATTGCTCTAAGATAATGGATATTTGTGACTTTGTTCTCATATGATGGAGGATTATTGGATGGTATATTTTCCTTGTGATTATTACCAATAGGTACTTCCATGCACATTGGTTGAGATATGGATTGTAAGTCACTTTCCCTATGTGAGGTGGAGAACATTTCAAGTGGTGGTATGGTGTGTGGTGTTGATTGTTAATATGGGTGATTAGGCCATTCCATTGAAGGGTAAAGGACCACATTGTTCTCAAGGTTAGGAAAAGTATTGTTATGAATTCATTCAAGACTTCCTCTTCTTACCTCAAGATATCTTCATTAAGAAGATATACATTGGGAGATGAAGGAATATGAATTTCATCATTTGAATTAGGGTCATTGCCAAATACAAAACATGAAACATCAACCAAGAATTTCAAGGAAGTCAACATATTACCAAAACACTTGACCATTATGACAACAATATGCTTGCAATGAGATTCAAACTGATATACGATAATGAACTGAAAAACTGGACTCATATTTGGATAGAGGATCTTGAGAGGGTTTTATCACAAAAATCTTAGCACAAATAGCCTAGACTAGGTTGCCTAAGGCAACTATGTCTGGCTGAGCTTTTGTAAAATTCAAATTTTGATTGTGTTCAATACTTTTTGAAGTTCCTAGGTATTTTTGTGTGTGTACAGGTCTGACAATAAATTGTTTTCCAAAATTTACTCAATTTATGATTATGTAATTCAAAATGATTCATGCAAGTGTGTCACAATTTGAAAAATGTTAAAGCAATAAAAGATAATTGTAAAATGCAATTTCCAGATCTATGATGTTACAATTGACTGATTCTAAGATGCCAAAATTTGAAAACAATGATGTTGATGCCTTTTTTAAACAAAACAATGCAATTTTTCACTTTTTTGAGCCAATGTATGATGCCTAAATGAATACAATGAACAATTTCATATATATTTTCAGATTTAAATTACCTAATGCAAAATTTTGGATGCAATTGAAACATAAATTTGACCTAAGATGACTGAAATTAACCCTGTTGCAAACTAAAATATAACATTATATGTAATTTTTGAATTTTTATATTTTTTAATGATGCAAAAATAAATGCCTAAATGAACAATGCAATGTTAAACCTAGATCTAGGATCAATTGCTTCAGATTTCAAAAGGTTTAAAATGCTAACATGTCAAGTTCACCAAAATGAAATGTAGAAAAAGTGAAACCCTAGAGCTTCACCCTAGGATTTCAATGGTGTGTGCTTTTACTATAACATTTCATTTAAGATTTGAGGTGGTGGGGGTTTGATGAATTTGGACAAGGTATAAGACTAACTTGCAACCTAAGAGGTGAATCAAATTTCCCTTGACCAATCCTAGAATGGAATTTTGGATGAAATGCAATTAAATGGATACACTAAGGATGCAAATAACTATTTTGATGCAAAAATAGCAGATCTTGAATGTCATAGAGAAATTTAGACTTCAAAAATGTACTGAATAGACTATTGTGCACCTGTGATATGAATTTGGAGTTGATTTCTAAGGACCAAGTCACCTTGGGTGACTATTTCCTAATAAATGAATCCCAAATCTGATTTCACAATCCTCTAATGTTTGATCTAAGCCTTCTTTTCCACTTGTTGCACTGTCACATCTTTGTCAAGTGTAGAGATAACTAAGTTTTTGTATGTTTTCAATGTGTAGGGTTTAAACACAACAATGAATAATTGATCTTCAAGCTTCTTCTAATATTTTTTAGATCTAAAACCTACACATTCAAAGAGAGGGGAAAGGTTGTGCCATATAAGGGCCTACCTTAGTAAAACCATGTGTTGGTGTTTCCACCTCCACAATGGCAATGTCAATGAAAGAGAACCTATCCTTTTGAGGGATAAGGATAAATGATAAAATGAATGATGAATAAATAATGTACTGCAACTCTCCAACCCAAAAATGGATTCCTTGAAGTACTGAAGTCATACAAAATCTCCTCAAGGCTTGATTCTTGTTGGCTTTATTTTCTTGAAAACCTACAAGGGTTAGATTTCACAAACAATAGCATAACATGAACAAACTCACATACACTTTGACATGATGCTTTGATATTGAATTGCTACAATACATTTTCTCTTGATTGCTCTTGACTTGATAATAATGCTCTCAATAATGATTGATCATAAATTCCTCAATTCTCCTTGTTTTGATTAGAGGTAAAAAATGGGTTTTGAAGGGGCCCGGAACCCTTTACAAAAAGGAACAGCTAAAGAAAAAAGGAAACAAAAATAAACAACCATTAGCCCAATGACAGCAAACCACCAGCCAAAAAATGGCACACACCACTACATATTGTTCAAAATTTCAACACCTTTCATCTCACTAGTAGCAAGCTTCTATCCCTTAACCCTAGTATTAGAAACCTCCATACCTGAGACCCCAGCCTGATTTTTTAGTCTATTTCTAGTCCTAACCCCAGGCCCACCAGTTTTAACCTCACAACTCAAAACAGAACCTTTAGTAGCACCCTTAGCAGCAACATAATCGTCCCCAGTCAGCTTACCCTCAATAGCCATAACATTAGCAGACAAAATTTCCTTTCTCTTATTAGGGGAGAAAGCCTTCGTAGAGTTCGACCTAGTCAAGACTTTAGGAGCTTCTCCACTCTTCAAACCACATTCCAAATTTTGTCAATTTTCTCCTCAAGGGAGAACATTCTTGCCTCCATACTCTGTTTCAGATTGACGGTTTCCTCCGCCACAGTATTAGCAACAGTATTGAGACCAGCCATTAAATTATCAATTTGGCTTTGGATCGTAGGGTCCTCAGCCTTGCAAGAAATGCTTCTAATATGAACATTAGTCCTATTAATCTCATGAAATAACCATTTAAAAAGTTTTAAAAGCACATTGGCACTGTCACGCGCTGAACCCAACACATTAGAAAGATCCTCCCTATCAAATTTTTCAATGTGATTTCCCACAGCAACATCCTCTTCAAAAGAACTCTCATGGACCTTATCCTCAGAAGCATCCTTACCTTTACTAGCAGTGACAAGAGACTTCATCCTATGAATGGAATTGGCAATTTCCTCCATAGCAACCATCCTCTTTTGAATCCTCTCAGCGTTCGCTTTCTTAGCTCTTGTAGCTTGTTCACCACCCACAGTTCTAACCTTCTGCTTAGGAAACCCAATGATAGTGCTTGGAACATCCTCAGCATGGAAGCCACTAGCCATAGAGAAAGGGGCATTCTTCTCCATATGTTGACCAGGAATCAAAACCCTTCTCTTCTGACTTCCCTCCTTAGGATCCTGCACAAGTCTAGATGCAGGGGGAGGAGAGGAAGCTTCCCCATAAAGATAATTTTTGTCTTTTTCCCCCTTAGAAGGAACAGTCTCCTTCACATCATCATTGCAAGTCGTATAACCCACTTCCTCATTCAATTTCCTTTTCCCAGATTTACCCTGAACAGGGGATATGGGGCCCTCCTCCAAAGAGGCATACAAGTCAGGGACATAATCAACATCATCATCCCTATCTGACTTAGAATCTTTATTTAACATAATCCTCCTCTTCCTTGGTTTCTTAGAAGCCCTTTCCTCACCCGACTTAGTTTCATAACCCTCCCTAGCTTTAGCTTTCGGAGTAACCAGAGTTTTCTGGACATCATGAGCTTTAAAATGTTCATATATCAAAAGAATCAACCCCACATGTAGGACAGGGTTTTTGGGATTCTTCCTATGCTCTTTAATCCCACAGTCCATCGACACCAGCAAATAATAGGGAAATGACACCCATTTTTTGTGCCTAAAATGGTAATTGTTAATGGTTGTGTACCTTCCTTCCAAGGTTACATACCTCACGATTTCTTCGACAACATCCTGCCAGAGAGCCTTCAAGGAATTCCTCAGATACCCACCACTCTTCGTAGGCTTCAATTCATCACTCTCATTCTTCTTAAAGAAAAGAGACATTGCGGCCAGTGACTCTTTCTTATCCATGTACACCTTCATACCCTTAATCAGAAGGCCAGTAATCTGGGCTATGAACTCCTCATCCACCTCAATTTCCTTGCCACCCAAGTCTAGGGTTCTACCTTTCCACCCTTTCTCAACCAATTCAGTAACCTGAGTATTATTGCCATGCAGTTTCTCCATGAAGGGAGTTAGGCCACACTTTTCTAAAATCGCCCACACTTCCTTTCTATGCTTCACAGTATCACAGGATTTGGGCTCAGTATGATTTATGTCCCCACCCATGATGATGGAAAATAGAGACCAATCACTCAACAGGGAACTCGGAAGAAAGCAACATACACCACTCAGAATCAAATAATCCAACAGAAGACTCTGGAAGCTTATGCGGCTAACACCCACAATTTGTGCGAACGCAACCATAGGACATACATACCATAATGAATTCGAACTCTGCACCATATGACAACCTTTCCTCAAAATCATAACCATACCCTCCTTCCTATTGATATGCCACCACATGAGCAAGGACATGCACACCTTGAAGAATAAATTAACTTTCATTTATAACAATAGTCATGGCCTCATCAGGGATGGGGTAATTTAAATCCCAAACCTTACTATCTCTAACACCAAAGTTAGTGAAGAAATCAGCTAACTTATTTCCCTCTCTCAAAATATGGGAAATATAAACATTATCAAAGGATTTAATAATTTCAATGGAATCCTTGATCAAGGCCTCAATTGTCCAAGACAGAGGAGATAAATTCTTCAAATTATTAATAATGTTCAGAGAATCACCTTCCAACCAAATCTTTCTATACCCTCTTCTCTGAGCCAAAACAAGCCTATGATAGGCATTCGCCGCCTCCTCAAAGTGGTTTGTCTAGGTTCCCAAAGGGAGTTCCACAGCAGAGACGAGCCTACCATTAGAGTTTCTAATCACTCCCCAACATCCAGCAGGTCCCGAATTACCTTTAGCAGCACCATCAAAGTTGATCTTAACCCAACTATCCAGTGGCGCCTTCCAAGCTACACCCTCTCTTGAAGATTTCCCTTTTGAGACTGGGAAAGATATATCACAGGGAAACTTCCACTTTTGAGAAATTGAAATATCATAGGAGCATAGATTAATCCTCTTACCAGCATGGAAGGAGATCCCCAAAAGAAAATTCTCCTTAATACCATTACAAATCTTATGGGCCACGGATAAAGCAGGAAGAGTAGCGTTTCTGAAGATTTTGTTGTTACGTTCCAACCACACCCTCCAAGTCAAATGAGGCAGAGAGGGAGACCACAAAATCTGCAAGGCCGGATTAGTTGAGGGGCACACCCATTGGAACCATAAATCTTTAACAGAGCAAGGAAACACCCAACTAATATTCCAAAATGAAAGAACATGATTCCAGATCACACCAACATATCTGCACCCAAACAGCAAATGACAAGTATTTTCTACTTCCTCTTCACAAAGAAAGCATCTATTGGGCATAACAAAACCTCTTTTTATCAGATTGACAGTAGTAAGAATTTTATTCTAATAGAATAACCAGAAGAAAATATTAATCTTAGGAATCATTCTAGAGGACCAAACAGAAGCCCAAAAAGGAGGCAGACCTGTAAAAGAATCATTCAAAGAAAAAGCCGAAGCAACAGAAAAGTTACCCTCAGAAGACGGCTTCCAAACAAACCTATCAGGAGAAGGACTAAAAGGAATGTGAACACAAGATATAGCCTTATAAATAATTTCAAATGGTGAAATTATCCTTGTTAGTTTCAAATGGTGAAATAATTATGTATTTATACACAATTATTCTTATTTCTCAAAAATCAAATCCTCATAGCCAACTTTTTAAATTTGAAATTCAAATAATAAAATTTTGAATCCAACATATTCAATTTTTGAGGTAAAATAGGGGGACTAAGTCACCCTAGGCGACTAGGCCCCAACCCTATTTTACGAGACTTAAGGTGTTGAGGATAAAATATTAAATGAGTGCATTGGTTTTTGACATGCAATTTATCACTAGTAAATGTTAAATGGGCCACATAATGCATAATTTAGGAAATTAGGTGTACAATTAGATCCATGTACTTAAGGGGGGGAAAAACATAGTGTGAAATTGTCATGGGTGATAATTTATGATGCTACAAAATATAGTTTTCTATAAATTGACACTATAATTTAGTTGTTGATAAAATGTTGAAACACATGAAACTTTACTGTTGGAAGTTTGGAAGTCTGTCATTGTTGACTCAACTTGGCAACATGAGCATGAATTGTACATACATTAGTTGATTCGGCTGACCCAATGTTTTCATTGATGTCAATATTGTGGGGAAGCATTGTTGGTATCATTTGTACAATACTAAATATACTGGAAAGCTAATCTATTTAGAATTTGGCTATGTTCTTTGTTGACGATGTCATGGTTTAGTGCATCAATTTTTGGGTCCACACTTCACCATAAGAAGAGGCATAACTCTGTACTTTTAACCATATCATTATAACTTTAAATACAGTTGTATTCAAGATCTCGTGAAGTTTTTTGAAGCATACTGGAAGATATCAATGATAGAGTTCAACTATGTATATCATCCTGCAGACCCAAAACTCAAAATGGGGTTAGGCGAGCCAATTTTTGGGTTCAACACTGTGCCTCAAGTAGCTCTTTGCCTAAGGACAAAAGCACAATTTTGGGATGACAGGGCAACGCACTGGCGTCTCTCAGGTGCACTGGAATCCATATGACCAAAGGACCAAAAAGACAATGTGAACTGCCAGAAAAAAAAAATTGACGGCCTAGCTAATGGTTTTTAAGGGAACAAAATAAAACTATGAAGTAAGAGATATATAAATGAATGTGATAAAGCTAGTAGATTAAAGCTAGGGTGACAAAAATTATCTCACAAAAGATCCTATTCACCAGCTAGCTCCAAGAGCACATCCACCTACACACAAGGAGGAAAATTTTTGGGGGGTTGTATAGACTTCTGCCTCAGTCAGACCCCCGTTTTGGTGTTTCCACCTCCACGGACAACTAAGATAGCGATAATGGAGAAAAGTATAATAAAGGAAGAATGAAAGTAAAGAACACAATAACACTACAAAATAGTATTAGGCTACCCAACCAAATCGTAGAGGAGAGGAGTGAAAATCTTACCACTTCCACCAAGAGCTCACTAGCCAATGGAGGATAAAAATGAGAGGACTCAAACCCCTGCTGCAATGGTGTTGTTCCACACTTTCTCTATGGAGTTGATGGAGTGTTGTTGCTGCTATGGAGTGCAAATTGTTGCTTGAGAGTTGAGAGTGCAAGAAGTGAATGCTAGAATGCTAAGGAAGTACCAAAAAGAAGATGAAATGTGTGAAGGAAGAGTGAATTTGAAGGGGGAATGAGAAAAATGGCCATATTTGGGTTGGTTGGTCGAAGAGGGGAATTACAGATAAACCCCAATGGGAAATGTAATGCCTCTGCTGGCTTCAGATGCAAGAATCTGTCAAGGATATAAGCACACCATGTGGATGTTGACACATCATGCAGGCGTCCCTGAAAGTTATTCTTCTACCGACGCACAAAATAGTCGCCAAGTGGAATGAAGGTAGTGGACTGATGTGGATTTTTGCCTTCAAATTTGGTTTTCTAATGTGAGGGAATGTGAAAGGGGAATTTTTGTAAGGGGTACAAATTGGAACCTATACATTTTTCCCTCACTTTAGCGAGCACAAATACTGATGAGTGCTTCGATAAAGTAGATTGAAGAAGCTGTAGAGTTAGAAATGTATACCTGAACCGTCGAGGAAGAAAATCATGATCTAGAGAACTCAAGAGCATAGGAAAAGTAAAGGACTTCATGGCCTCGTAGAAATATGAAGTTGAAGAATGAAAGCATCTTACAAGCCCATGGACCTGCAAGGAGGCAACCCCCAAGATCTCTCACATGAAGGAAGCCCCAAGAAGAAAGTGCCTCACAGGCCCACAAACCTACAAGGAAGGTGTCCTCCAAGTTCTCTCACATAAAGGATACCCAAAAATGTGCCTTACAGACCCGCAGACCTACAAGGAAGTGTCCCCCAAGATCTCTCACATGGAAGAAGCTAGGAAAGTTCCTTACAGACCCGCAAACCTATAGGGAAGCATCCTTCAATATCTCTCACATGAGGGAAACCCAAAGACAGTGCCCTACAAGCCCACAAACCTACAGGGAGGTATCCCCCAAGATCTCTAACATTGAGGGAACCCAAAGAAAGCACCCTGCAGACCCACAGACCTACAGGGGAGCGACCCCCAAGATCTCTCGCATGGAGGAAGCTTAGAAGAAGCATCCTACAGGCCCATAGACCTGCAGGAAGGTATCCCCCAAGATCTCTCACATGGAGAAAACCCAAGAAAGGGGACTCCGTAGAGGCAAAAAATGGTTTTACAGGTGCACCTGTGAAGTGACATGTTTACCTACAGATAGAACATGTCAGAAAGCAGCCACGTAGGCAAGTAATCAGACAATCGCGTAGACCATCAACAAGATGGAAAAATTTCAAAGGGGTCCCCTGGGAACCCGGCGTAAAGAAGGGGTTCACTCAAGGGACATGTTGTTCGAAAGTACAAAAGAGATATTTCTTTCTCAAATTGATTCATCATCAAGGAATCCTTTTGAAAGATGTTCACTTCATCAAGTAATTCAAAAGGAAGAATATGCCCACACACGAGGGGAAGGTCAAAGTTGCTCCCACCTCAAAGGAAGGTTCTTAAGTTCTTTCTTTAATAACCCATGAAGAAGGAAACTGGAGTAGCCACAATAGGAGGGTCCTCAAAGAGAAAAATCTGGACCATACAACAAGAGTTGCACAACGAAAGCAACACAAAATATGGAGGAAAATGCATATGCAAATATTCTCATTAACAAAAATCACAGTTACATTTAGCCAACAACATCTGGGCTTACAGATTCAGCTCACAAGCCTGATAAAACATGCTCAGTATTCCAACATGCTCCTATATGCGAGAAAAATCTTACATATCATATCTATGTTATATCAATCTAAATCATCTACTTCGCTACTACAATCCTAATGATCGATTTCAATATTTATAGCATATCCAAAATTCTGGAAACATCTGTGTCAGCCAAAGATCATCACATTCTCCAATGAAATACAATGGAACATGTTCATGAATAGGTCAGCCTCAAATTTGAGTTATCCTCCATCAAGTGCATAAGATGAAGTGTGGACCTATACTGAAGGTCGGGAACACTCCACGGAACAATAAAAATCACACTGTTAAGATCCGCAAGTCACGGGGACGATCTTCCATGATCGAACTGGCTGAAAAGTTTGAAATTATTCTTGTGCCAGTTCAAGAAACTGTCAAGAATTTTGGAAGTGATAACTTTCTAGAAAAAGATCCAAACACGCTCAAATCTTGGGACAAGGAAAATGAACATGTAGATGACATACACAAAGATCCACAGGGTTTGGTGAGCAAAGATGATGAATCCACCAACATGAATTGAGCAAGAACATAACAAGAACAAAAAATTGAAAGAAAATATTTTTGGTCGATGCAAAATTGCCAAGAACCAAGGATGCTCCTGCATCAGATATCTAAGGTTATTGAAAAGTGAGTCCCTCACTTTTTTGGGGCCAAAGGAAAACCCAAATAGTCTACCTCAGCCTGAGAAATCCAAGAAGAATCCTCAACTGGTCTACCTTTCCACTTCACAAGATATTATTTATACTGTCTTCCACGAGTCTTCCTCCCATATTTGACATCCAAAATCTCTTCAATCTCATCTAATTTTTGTTTAGGAAACTTATTTTCCAAATTTTCTTTACCACCTTCACTGAATTCTGCTTCATGATACTGATGTAGATTTGCAATGTTGAATATAGGTGATATACCCATACCTTCCAGTAACTCCACTTCATATGCATTTCCTAAATCAAATTTCTTCAAAATCTTACAAGGTCTAAACTTCCTCATCTTCAACTTGTTGTATGTGCCAACTAGAAACCTTTCCTTCCTCAAATATACCATCATTTCATTTCCAATTTCAAATTCCTTATGCCTCCTCTTTTCATATGCTTTCTCCTTATACTTCTGATTCATGTCTTCCAACTGTTGTTTCACTTGAGTATGCAACTTTTTCATGTGTTTTGCAAATTCTTCTACTTTTGCACTCATCTTATCTTCCATATTGATGTTTCTCAACTCTGACATACCTCTAGGATGAACTCCAGTAACAATCTCAAAAGGTGTCTTTCATGTACTCCTGTTCACTAAATTGTTATAGGCAAACTCTGCTTGTGCAAGGGCTAAATCCCAACTCCCAGTCTTCTCTCCAACCAAACATCTCAACAAATTCCCTAAACTCCTATTTACTACCCATGTTTTTCCATTAGCCTATGGGTGAAATGTAGAACTGAACTTCAAATCTGTCTTCAACTTCTTCCAAAGTGTCCTCTAAAAATAACCAACAAACTTTACATCTCTATCTAAAACAATACTTCTAGGTAACCCATGCAATTTGACCACTTCTTTGAAAACCAAGTCTGCTACATGTACTGCATCTGTTGTCTTCTTACAAGGTATGAAATGTGTCATCTTAGAAAATTGATCAACCACCACAAATATAGAATCATTACCTCTTTGTGTCTTCAGCAAACCAAGTATGAAATCCATGTTAATATCTTCCCAAGGTCTCTCCGGAACTGTTAAAAGTTTATACAGTCCAACATTCTGACTACTCCCTTTTGAAACTTGACAAACTCTGCAACTCTACACAAATTTCCTAACATCCTTATGAATCTATGACCAAAATTAATTCTCACTCACCAATGTCGCTGTCTTATCAACTCCAAAGTGTCTTGACAAACCTCCACTATGCTTTTCTTTCACCAAGTTATCCCTCATTGAACTTTGGGGTATACACAACTAATTTCCTCTAAAAACATATCCTCCTAAACGAAATAATCCAACCATTGGCTTCTATCCTCCAAAACTAGTTCTTTGCAAGCTCTCCAAGGTTTTTCAAAATCTGGGTCTTCCTCATACAAGTTCTTCAATTCATCAAAGACTAATACCTCCACTTTCATCTCTGTCAGAAAATTTATTCTCCTACTCAAAGCATCAGCAACTCTATTTTACTTTCCACTCCTATGCTTCAAAATGAAAGTATAACTTTGCAGGAACTCCACCCATCTCATGTGTCTCTAATTCAACTTACCTTGACTGTTCATATATTGCAATGCTTGATGATCTGTATACAACACAAACTCCTTAGGAAACAAATAATGTCTCCACTTCTTCAAGGCTTAAACTATGGCATAAAATTCCTGATCATACACTAAATATCTCCTCCTAGCATCATTCAACTTCTCACTGAAATAAGCTATAGGTCCTCTTGACTCAGTACTGCTCCTACACTTCCACTTGCATCACAGTCTACTTGAAATACCTTACTGAAATCTAGTAAAGCCAACACAGGCTACTCAGTCACCTTCTATGTCAACAACTCAAAACTTTGGTCTACTCTAGATGTCCATCTAAAATCCTTCCTATCTCCTCTCATTTTTTTTGTCATAGGACTACAAATAGACCTGAAATTCCTAATGAACTTTCTGTAGAAAATAGCCAATCCATGAAATGATCTCACCTCTCCAATGCTTTTAGGTGTAGGCCACTCAACAATTTCTCTTACCTTATTAGGATCCATCTTCAATCCATCCACAGAGATCACAAATCCCATATATACCAACTCCTTCTTCATGAAACTACACTTCTTAATGTTAATCAGCAACTGCTCTTCTCTTAACCTCTGCAAAACTTGTCTAATATGCAACAAATGTTCCTCTCTACTCTTACTAAAAATCAAGATTTCATCCAAATATACAATCACAAACTTACCCAATAATTTCTTCAATACCTCATTCATCAACCTCATGAAAGTACTCGATGCATTTTTCAATCCAAAAGGCATCACTAACCACTCATACAATCCTTCATTTGTCTTGAATATTGTTTTCCACTCATCCCCTTCTTTGATTCTAATTTGATGATATCCACTTTTCAAATCTATCTTTGTAAAGTACTTAGCTCCACTCAAACAATCCATAATGTCATCCATCCGTGGCAAAGGAAATCTATACTTCACCGTAATCTTGTTTATGGCTCTAGAATTTGTACACATCCTCCATTCTCAATCCTTCTTAGGTGCTAGCACAATAGGTATTGCACATGGGCTTAAGCTTTCTCTGATCAAACCCTTAACAATTCTTGCACTTGTCTATTTAACTCTTCATTCTTTGTCGGTGTCATCTGGTGTGTTGCTTTATTAGGAAAACTAGCTCCAAGAATCAGATCCATACAATGACTAATACTCCTTACAGGTGGTAATCCATCAAGTACATTATTTGAAATGATCTCCTCATATTTTTTCAGCAATTCCTTTATCTCTTCTGGTTGTTATTCTACATGCTTCAAATCTTCAATCTTCTTAGGAACTAAGGCATAACACACATTTGCATGTCTTAATCCATCAAGGAATCTTCTTCCATCAACCGGACAAACCCTAGCATTCATACAAACTTCAATTGTAGGAGCATCTTCCAATGGCAACAAAATCTACTTCATCCCATTAGCAACAATAGTGTATATATTCTTCTTTCCATCATGAATAGCATGTCGATCATACTGCCAAGGCCTTCCCAACAAAACATGGCATATATCCATAAGCATGATATCACACAAAACTTCATCATGGTAGTTTCCTATCTTCAATTTCACCAAACATTGTTCACTTACCAATATCTTATCTCATCTTGAATCCAAGCAATCTAATAGGGCTTTGAGTGTTTCAACATTTCCAACTTCAATTTAGTCATCATCTCTTCAGAAACCAGGTTCTCAAAACTTCCACTGTCAACAATCACTTTGCAAAATTTTCCAGCTATCTTGCATCTAGTTTGAAACAAAATTTTTCTCTGCAATGGCTTTTTCTCCAACTCACTTTAACACAATACTCTTCTATTCAACAACACTTCTCCATCTTTTGGTTTATTAGATGATCCAGTATGTTCTTCCTCAACAAAGGTTGTCCTTCTATTATTCTATTTCTTCTTGCTTGTCTCTCCTTGATTACATTCAAATGCTCTATGCCCTTCTCCACCACATTTATAACAAGTTCCCTTGAATATCCTTTTCTCCTGTCCCCTATCATCTCTTCTATAACCTTCATTTCAGTAACCACCATAATCTCCCCTTCTGTAAGTGTTATCATCACCTCTCTGGTATGAATTTTCATTCTTACTAACCTCCCATTTCCATTATTCTCGACCCAGAAAACTTTCCTCCCTCCTTAATGTTCTTCCTTTAGTCTTCCACCTCTTCCTCTTTGTCTATGCTCATGTCTTTTATTCAACTTCTCCTCTGCCTTTAGGGCACACTGATATGCCTCTTCCACACTCTAAAACTTGATCAAACTGATTTCATCTTGTATAGATGACCTCAAACCATTCACATACCTAGCTACTTGCTCAATCTCATCCTCTGAATGTTCAGATCTAATATTCAACTTATAGAACTCCTCAGTATACTTTGTCACACTAGATTATTTCTGCTTCAGATTTTGCAACTTCTTGAACAAACTGATCTGATAGTCTGCAGGCATAAATTTTGACTTCAACTTATTCACCATCCAATCCCATGACTTTATCTTTTCTCTTCCTCTTCTCTGCCTATCTATCCACAAATATTCCCACCAAAGGGATGCATGTCCTCTCAGCTTTGTAAAATAAAACTTCACCTTCTTATCTTCAATGGTACCTTCAAATTCAAAATACTTTTCCATCTTTGTTATCCAATCTAACAATACATCTGAATCCAACTTACCATTATAATCTAGTGGATTGAAATGTGGTCTTGCATTCACTTTAGTTAGGGCTCTTATGAACCTCTCTTCTCCCTGATCTAGGTCAGGTTTCTCTTCTCTTCCTCTTTCCTCTTGAACTTCTACTTCTTCATCACTCACATCATCAACTGGTCGACCTCTTCTCTGGGTCATTTCAACTGCATCTAATCTGGCAGCAATTCCTCTCAACATCTCCATTAAAGTTGGGTTTGCATTTCCATGCGCTCCATTTCCTCCAACATTTCTTCTTCCCACTATTTTTACACAATTCCTCTGCAGCTGCAGGTTACATTTTGAATCTGCCACCCCACAACAAATCTTCAACAGGACTTCACAAACTTTGATGATCTCACAAGGAACGAATCTCTCTCTGATACCAATCTGGAGCAGCCACGGTAGGAGGGTCCTCAAAGAGAACAATCTGGACCGTGCAGCAAGAGTAACACAACGAAAGCAACACAGAATATGGAGGAAAATGTAGATGCAAATATTCTCATTAACAAAAATCTCAATTACATTTAGCCAGCAACATCTGGGCTTACAGATTCGACTCACAGGCCTGATAAAACATGCTCAGTATTCCAACATGCTCCTATATGCAAGAAAAATCTTACATATCATATCTATGTTCTATCAATCTAAATCCTCTACTTCACTACTGCGATCCTAATGATTGATTACAAGCTTTATAGCATATCCACAATTCTGGAAACATCTAGGTCAGCCAAAGATCATCACATTCTCCAATGAAATAAAATGTAATGTGCGCATGAATAGGTCAGCCTCAAATTTGAATTATCCTCCATCAGGTGCATAAGATGAAGTGTAGACCTATACTAAAGGTCGGGAACACTCCACGAAACAATAAAAATCACACTATTAAGATCTGCAAGTCACGAGGACAATCTGCCACGATCAAACTGGCCGAAAAGTTTAAAATTATTTTGGTGTCGGTTCAAAAAATTGTCAAGAATTCTGGAAGCGATAACTTGATGGGAAAAGATCCAAACACACTTAAATCTTGGGACAAGGAAAATGAACATGTAGACGACATACACAAAGATCCACAGGGTTTGGACGAATCCACTAGCATGAATTGAACAAGAACAAAATAAGAACAAAAAATTGAAAGAAAATATTTTTGGTTGATGCAAGATTGCCAAGAACCAAGGATGCTCCAGCATCATAAACACATTCCATTAGGGTTTCAAGTTGAGAATGTGATTCTTGAAAGGAAGTTTGTGAATATTCTTGAGAAAAGATTCGTTGGCAATGAATGCATTTTCCAAAAATATAAATATTGTAGAAGTGGCATTGTCACACATGAAAGGGATAACTAAAGAAAAGAAGAGAGAAAGATAAAGGAAAAGCTAAAAGAGAAAAGAAAGTAAACATAGGGCACAAGGGTAGCCTAATATTTTAGGGTCAAAACTGCTCATAAATATATATAAGTATAGTAATAGTATATAAAATGAATTGTCATCAACCCCCTACTATATCAGACCATGTGAAGAATGCACGAGAAGACACAGTAAAAATAAAAGATTAGGTCAACATGGAAGGGAAGCCTAAATTCCCCCAACATTTTGCATCATCCCCAATTTATCAAAAATCAAGTCACAAACATGGAAGAATGATGATACATATAGAAGAAGGTTTACGACACAAAAACCATGCCTATAGCCAAGCGCCAATAGGGGTGACGAGGGTCATCCAGGCACACATAGCATGATCACAATGGAACACATCACAATACACACACACATCTAATCTAGAGATAAAGAAGGGGCCTCCTCCTAACACTAATCAACCAAGAGGTCATCCGCTTCCCACTCTAGATCATCATAGGGGGAAGGAAGACGAGCCTGCAATGGTGGAATGTTAAGAGGAGTGTTTGACCCTCCCACAACAAGGGCTAATGAAGAGGGGCCCACAAGGCCCTCTCCACCAAGCTCTTATGGAGCTAAGGTCAGTGATTTTGTGAAGATCGCCGACAAGGCTAGAACCTCATCTAAAGAGTTAAGCATGCACTTTATAGGAGTGTCGTATTTTACCTCAATTGATGGAGAAGGTTGTTCTTGAGATTCACCGCTAGGCTTAATGAGTGATTCAGGAGCGGTGACAAACTCAAGGGAAGCCAGGACTTGTTCCATCACTAAGATAGAACAAGTCAACATAGGACCACCTTTCAGAGAAGGTGGTCTCCTCTTGCATTTTTTTTGTTGGAAGGACCACTCTCCACCTTCTGCTTCATCAGAGGATGTGAACTCCACACGAACGAGGCAAGAAGTGTGAAGGAAGAGGAGGAGAGAACCGTAGTAGATACGACTAAAGTGTTTGTCATATCTATGGGTTTTGGGAAAGGTTGGACATCTAAAAGGGACATCAACAGAGGTGGCTCCACAGAAGGAGCAATGAACACTACACCTTTTTAGGGTCAAGCGCATTTGTACTCACAGTGAGGTATGTGCAGGATCATGATGGGCCAAAAAGTGGTGATATGATGGGTATGTGTAGGGTATGTGGCTGATGACTTTTTTTTACCCAAATTTGATGAAACGAAAAGGGTTTTTAAAGGAGATTCTCATCTTTCCATCAATATAAATTAAGCTTTACTTTGAATTTAATAAATTATTATTATTCATTTTCTATTTGAATTACAACTAAATTCCTTATTGATAGGCTGATTGAAAAACATCTATAGCTTTCAAACGATATCACATTTTTTGAATCTAAAACATGCATCACATTCTATGTTTTGCATACTATAGGATTAAAAAAATAAAAATTGAATTTCATGAAGTTTTGACCAAGTTAAGGTGGTCAAACATACAAGTTTTTATATTTTTTAAAAGTTGTAATAAAAAATTCATAATTAACTATTTACTTGGAAAAAAATTACAAAAAAATATGCATCATATCAGGACATGAGTCCTCTACTTATATCTAAAATATTATAAAAAAATATTATCATTTTATTATGGTTAGGGTGGTCAGACAGACACCTACTTCTTATTTTTTCCCTGAAATGTAAGTACTACTGCATTGAAATTTCAAATTTTCACCAAATAGATTTTTTTATTTTTTTAAATGAACCTAGTAGTCTAGAAACTACATTCAATTTGCTACAAATTCTATTCTTACGTAATTTTGAAATAATATAAATAACTTATTCAAATGTTTACATCAAGCTGCCTAACTCTGATTTTTCTGAATTTTTCGCCACTTAAGGGCCTGTTTTTCCATGATGATCTTGCAAATACCCAATTCTACTTGGAAGTTGGAAGAAATACAGAGCTAGACTGAACAGAAGGAGAGAGGAGGACGTGGCAGGAGGCCCTGATACAGGGGTAGTCATCTCC